>JAMKCH010006130.1:0-31432 GCA_023653785.1 Ophioderma brevispina
TTTGAAAAAAGGAACATTTTTAATGAGAAGAACCTCTACTTTCATGACTTTTTAGAAGATTTGCAGTTTCAAACAAGGACCCCATTTTGGGTGAAAATTGTTTGCAAATTGCTTGCCAGACAAATAATCCCTATGTATTTGTGGGAAGGTGGAATAATTATAGTAAGTAATTATAGTACGGTGTACTCACAGTCCGGCTACGACGCTAAGGAAATTAAGGCACTCAATTTAGTTGACTCTTCAGCAACATTAGTTTACGCTTTATTCCGTTTATCGTTATGGTGCCCGGGACTATGGCTCCCGCGGACTTATAGTTGGTTTCACACCTCTCACCCAAGACCCTATTTTGTACTTCTCTGGCATCATTACCCCATGGTGGAAAGGGCAGCCGGTACACTCATACGTCCGTTTCATACGTGAGTGTTGTCGTACCCGTGAATTTTGCCAGTTTCTCAACAGCTCCTAACCTCAATTTGGTCCAAAATTAAGTTCCAGAGCAATATCTTCCAAAAAACCCTTCTTTGCTAAACTTTAAATTCACAAGCTCCCAAGTCTGGCCTTCACACCGCGCACCCCTACCAAACCAAAGTTGAGTGACCCCCCCCCCCCCAGGTGTGTGGCCCACAAGTATAGTGGCTGCTTTCAACATGCGGAAATATGAATTTGTCGAGATTTCAATAATTCAGTATTTTTTTTATTGCCATTGGTCTTCTAAGTTATGATAGCAATGGGGATTTCAAAATGTTCCTAGCATCAAATAAGCACATTTCTACCGCCTTCACATTAATCAAAATTTGCAGATTTATATACACTAGTCTCAACTCAATGGCACAGTTCAAAAGCTTTCAAATCCACTGCTGTAAATTTTCAAAGATTAAACTTGAGTTAGGGTATGAGTCAGGATACCCAGAATGCAAAAGGTCAGTTCTTGTCATCATACAGGACACAAGAAGGGTCATTGTAATGTGCCCAGAGAATTGATGCGTTAGTGAAGGCTGTATGCCACAATTAGCAATAAAGGTTACAGATTAAACAATACCAGTTCGGTATGGAGTATGACCCTTGTGATGGTTTTGCATTACAGTTTCCACATACATGTGGATGTGGATGGAGAAGGGGTTTTTAATTTAAAATGAAAACCAATAAAATGACAAATTTCAAAATTACTTTCCATCTTTTAGTATCAAACACTGTCAATTCCTTAAACTAAACACATTTCAAGGCAGATAGTAAATTCCATTAAACACTTATGCGTTCAAACTAGGGGAAGGGGGTGGAGTGAACCTTAACACGTTGTGTAACATAGGAAGTGGCTCATTCAATTTTTTTTTGTCAGAAAAAAATCATGGAAGTTTTCAACTACAATCTTACCATAACATAATCACAACTGTTTATTTTTAAATCACAAATTCATTCCGACTTCAATCTGTTAGTAGAAAAATGGACAAAATAAAGTCCATTTGAAAAAAAAAAATCAATGTGTATTGATAACATTGTCAAAAATTCCCTTTTAATTTGCCCACATGACTTCTCACCCCAATCAAAGTACACCACATATTGAAACTTGGTCCAGAGATGATTCTGACCAAGTTTGGCTGCAATTTTCCCAGCCGTTGAGCAGGAGGGAACAAATTACAAAACTTGAACCAAATGGACTGGCTTAATGCACACACATACATGCAAATACAGTAACGTGTGCAGGATCTTTCGAGTTGGGGTACAAGAATAATTCCCCCCGAATGGACAATAAATAAACGTTTAAAGCAAGTGCTGACCTAAGTAGGCTTTAATAATATAACGCGATTGAAAGTTGATTTAAATGGCTAGAAATTCATTTTCCCATGATCATATTTTCAGGCCACTGCTGTTTATTGCCTTTCTATGAAAAAATGTACTACAAATGTCAAATTTTCCACGTGGACTTATAAATATAGAACTTAAGGTTATGCCAACCCATCTAGCTTCATTGATGACTATGCGAGTGACAAGCCTAACTCGTAATTAATATTTTAACCCCTTTCTTCTACATAAGGAGTGGGTGTGATTGGGCATTCAAAAATGCCCCCTATAGAGGGCGCTGGAATTCCAGACTGTTGTCACTTTTGAAAACTGGAATTCAGAATTAATGTCTAATATGGGGTGTATTCCGCCCATTTTACTTTTTCTGTAAAAAAATCCAATAACAATTTCCAAAAAACAAAAACGCGTTCCTTTTTTCCGAGGAAAAATTCAGTGGAAAAAATCAATACGTTTAACCTAAGAAGGTAATGAGGAGATGGAATTCCAGGCCTCTCTTGTTTTTTGTAGAATTAAATTCCGGAAAAGTAAACGGATGCCTTACTGTATTTTACAATAAATTTCAAAAACCTTCCAACAGTTTTTAAGGATGACACCCCGAGTCGCCCTTATACCCTAACCATAATCCTTTGGAATTCCATGTTTTTTTTACATTGGTAGTCTAGGAATTTATGGAAGGTAGTGGCTGGGATTCTGGTAATTTACAGACGGTAGGGTTTGGAATTCCAGGTAATTCATGGAAGGATAGCCAGGAATTCCAAATATTTTGTGACAATTTCGTTTCATCGGGGGGGGGGGCGGGTTCATTTTTTTGTTGAAGAGCCCATTACCCTCCATTTACACCTCGTATACCAAAACCCCCTTTCCTGGTTCCAAATTATGTAAGGTCATTGTCAATTGACATTTACGATTCTTTTTCATATCAAAAACAAAGGACTCACCGGGGTATATAGCGGCGGGTTCTTAGGGGTTTTTGGGTACCCACTTTCGTTCCAGGGATTCTGAAGATGACTCCTAAGACCAAGTGTCAGTGAAAAAAGACCAACGGGCCACTTTTCGATATAGATATACCAGTTTTCAGTGAAATACCCCAACACAGGACAATTTCAGTAAAAATTAACCCCCTTGCAGTACCGTTTTCAACACGTAAATAGAACAAGACCGAGAAGGTCTCGAAAGCTGCGAAGAACGAATAGCCATTTTGATGAGTTGAGGTGGGGGAGGGGTCGGTTAAAATTGGTCTGAGGCACGAAAGAAAAGCCAATAAAAATAGTACATTCACTGCTAAATCTTATATGGTATTTTATTTTCATGTTGATCGCCGTTCGTACGTACATCCTACAACGCCGTACCAAGTCTTATCCTAAGCCTAAGTTTCCATGTAGTGACAAGAGATTGCGTGTTTGACTTTGTACATGAAACAATTACAGTAATTTACAAACCATTCATCCTGGAAAGAGTACTGGTGAAGCTGCCCCGGTGGATGTAAGCCAATACGCGTTGTAGGGCCTATGTTGTATGATTCGCTATAGCTACATGTATAACTCTTGCAACATGCTAAATATAATAATACATGGTCTCAGAAGTTACGACTTAGCGACCACGCTCACACTGTCGAAAGGCCCACTGATCTGTACACGGTATCAGTGCTGTATGGCCTCCGAAAACAGACGGGTATTTGCGTTGAATATACCAAATCTTGTCATCAGAACTACTCTCCGAATCACCGCTTTTCGTTCTCCGCATCAAGTCTTCCTCAAATAGTAATTTGTTGTTCGAAAAAGACATAAAGGACGGCTAATTTCAGCTATGAAACCCCGGTAAGCGATATCCAATATGGCAGACTTCAAAGTTGAATGGTTGGCAAGTATGAGATTTTGACCACCACTCATGACTCCTGGAGCCATTTAAGTTTGTGGCACCGTTCGAGGGGAGTATTCATTATATGTAGTGCTGTCACAATACGCAGAGCGATTTATTCCGTATCAAGGATTAGAATTAGAACTGCTCCGGGAGCATGAGTGATGGTAAAAAGACTACCGCGTGCAATTGTTGAATCTGTCGTTTGGTTAGTGTAAAAGGCAAAAACGCAGAATGAACAGCTGGCAGAATGAGCAATACGAGCAAGAATGAACAGAAAAACAAAATGGGAGAATGAGCAGAACAAGTAGAATAGATGAGCAGAGAAGCAGAAGGGACAGAAGGGCGAAAAAGCAAAGTCGACGGATTGCAGAAATCAGAATGAGCAGAAAAGCAGAATGGGCAGGCAGAACGGGCAGCATAGGCGTTGTCCGGGGGTATATATATATTTTGATGAGAGGGGGATAGTGCAATGCGATCCAACCCCAATGTCGACGCCCGTTTGACCAAAATAACTCATATTTTACCTAATAGTTAAAAATGGTAATTTTGTTATTTTTAAAGATTTCGTTACCTTTGTATTACAATTACATTTAACGATTGTGTTCTAATGCAATTTTTAGCGCGTTTTGCGCCCACACATGTACTAGTAAGGATCGTGTCAGTAAACCCTATTGCATTACAAAAATTTTCATCAACCCCATCCCCATGTAAACAAGGAATTTACGCCACCAAGAGCAGGATTAAGGTCCGTTATACTTCCAACTGCATTGTAGTGGAGTATTTCACTGCAGCCTACCAAAATCGTACTGCAATCATTCGCGGTGCAGAAACGCAAGCCGTACTGCCAACAAAAAGTTAAATTATTGACCTTGACCAGTGACCCGGGTTGGACTGAAGTAAATCGCTGCGATTAGGAGTGCAGAGGAAGTGATGGAACATTGCCGTAAAGCCCGTTCATATGTAGTGCAGTGTGTTGCAGCCTTGATATACTGCATTGCAGTACTACAACAAAGTTAATTCGTTTAACTTGCATTGCAGTGGGTGCATCAAGTTGCAGCAGAAAGGGTCGATATTAGGCAGTGCAGCAGCACTGCAAAACGCATTGCAGTGGCAGTATGAACGGACCATAAATTTACTGCACAGCAATGAAGTGCCGTGGAAAGTATGAACGGACCGTTAGGATAAATAACAAAAAATCAGGCAGAACGCAGAGTAGCACTAGAGAATAACGCGTTTTTATTTAGATGTTTTCTTTCTTCCGCAATTTTGTTATATTGTATTGGTAAAATGAGAATCAATGGATACAGTATTTTACTGTTACTGTAACGAACCGAACGAACGAGCGCCCACACTAAAACTCTAACAGAGTTTCTGGGCGAGTTCTATTAGTTGGGTCATTGGGGGCAATTCCGTGACCAGTGGAGAGCAGAGCATCATTCTCAGTGGAGTTCTCTATGAAGGTGAATGAACAAATTTAGCGGGGTGCCAATCGAGAAAGTGTGGGCGAAATACAGGAGGGGGGGATAATTCATAATACAGGGGTCAAAAATAAAAATGCTGGGACCAAAGTGTTCTCTTATATTACAGGGGTCAAAAATAAAAAGTTTTTTTTTTTTTTTTTTTTTTTTTTTTTAAAGATTAAAAAATTTGTACATGAGTTTGGGCAACAGAGGTCGCCTCTTCAACCTCTGTGGAATGGTATTGTTTTGTGGGTTTTTATGGGTATTTGAATTTGATTTGTATACATGGCTGTTAGTTGATGATTTCTCCATCTGCTGATAACATATTTGATATGATACTGCTTTCTGAAGCTAGAAAAAATTCAGAGTTCTACATAAATGTTACTGGGTGCACCTTGGAGTATATCCACTTTTTATACAGTAGCTGTATTTCTCCATCTATATCACCTTGGTACACAGTAACGGGGATTTTCTCACCAGTCACTAATCTTTATGCCTGGTAAGCTGACTACAATGGGAAACTAACTAAAGCCATTAAATGACCATTCATGATCGGTAGTTGTTATATTGGGAATCAATTGGTTAAGCTGGTGCGCTGACTATATGGAAATCACTTTTGTTAAGAAAACAGTTTACATGTACTATGAAATCATCATGACGACCGCTGGTTTCAAGTGTTGTTAACTCGTCAATAATTTTACTTGGTGGACATTGCCTTAGTCCATATCAAGTAACAGAAGTAACAAATATTGAATCATGGAGTTCGTAGCCTTATACGTGACAATATGATCTGTACTATGTCAACCTAGACTACCAAACCCTGATTAACCTGAGGATAAAACTTCTGGGTTTTTGAAAACAATCCATTCCATACTACCATAACTCTGATGCCACTTTCCAATTCGCCTCCTGTGCCGGGGATGTTACCCTAACCCCGGGCCTGGTTACTGCCCATTTCTCAACGTACTGATTCTGGCCATCGCATTTACTTATGCTCGTGACAGTTCTGAATTTTAAAGATTTTGGGAAGAACTCTCACCTAAATCTTGTACGTTTGGAATCAGAGTTCCCTGTTTTTTGAGATAAGACACAGTCAGTTCTGCACTGTTACTCACCAGCGAGGGCATTTGATAGGACTGTCTATTCAAAATCATTATATTGTCGTAGATCTATCTAATCCTGACTTGCTTGAACCAAATGAGGATCACACTTTAGTCAGGACTTAAAATGGTTCCTTCAGACACCCTATTTCCAAATAACTGACAATATGATTTTTGTTTTCGCAATTCCACATCACACAATGTATTGATCATGGATTACTGTTTTTAAATCCTTTTAGCACGCCCAGGGTAGTTCACACTTATCAACCTCCATGCCCGTTCAGTCTGTAATAAAATGAGTGAATTAAAAGTAAGGCATCAAAAACGAGGCCAAAATAATCACTGTTTGTGAAACATGGCCTAGAGAGTCCAGTACCGATAATGCGATTAGTATCCCCAATTTCTGTTGTCCGTAGGACCCGTAAAAAACAGACATGGGTGGTGGTACCTGTATTTACATTCATTCTGATCTCGCATTTAATCCCAGGCTGATTGGCTAATTCCCAAAATGGAAGCGTTTTGGATTGAGATTTCCTATCTAGGTGGTAAAACCAATATTGTTGGGTCCTGCTACAGGCCTGAAAAACATTCTGATTTCATCAACAACCTCGAGACAGTGTTTTCAAATTTGCCTCTGCTGATTCTGGAAGTGATGTTTGGGCGATATGAATATGTGTGCTCTCGCAAAAGATCAAGTGTATACCAAATATGAGAACATGCTTCATTTGTTTGGTTTATAAGCAACTTTTTCTACCCCAACTAGAATCACTCCTACACCAAGTCTGCCTTGATCACATTGTGTCATGATGGCAATATGGTTAGTCAATACGTGTGATCACCTCTGGACTTAGCGATCACTTTTCACCTCTGCACAAGAAAGTCAATAAAAACCAACTTTAATAAACACAAAAGTATTAAGTAGATCTTTTTAAGAATTACCAAGGAAGTCTTTCATGATAAATTATCTTAAAATTGATTGGTCTTGCGTGTTATTGTGTAGTGACGTTAACAAGGCGTGGTTTGTGGTCCATGTTTTGCAACCTGTTGATGAATGACATTAGGAACTCCATTTGCTTCCTCTCAGAGAGATTGAAACCTTGGAGCGAGTGAGATTCTTGCCAACATTAGAGAAGAGATTCTTTGCTCACTAAGTTTAATAAGAAAAAACAATATATGGTATGATAAAAGAATATTGCAAGTTACGTAACAAGATCCAAAGATCGAGATTAGATTGCTAAGAACAGTAGATGCTTCACAAGATTGCAAGAAATAAATGATGTAAAGCTCTGGCAAAACCTGAAAGAGCCTTGGGTACAAAACAAAACTAAAGATTCTGACAATGTTGTTTTGGATATTGATGGTAGGAAATGTTTTGAGAACAAGTTGCTGATCCTTTAATGGTTTTCACTGGTGTTGCTGCTAAACGTGTTGATGAGTTTGCCCTCCCAGTGGTCTTTATGAAGTTGATTCTGAAAGGTTCAAGCGCTATTCCAATCATATTGAGCCGGGTTCGTTGGAGCTTCAAGGGGTCAGTGAGACCTTTGTTTTATGAGAATTATGCAATATTGAACTCAATAAGAGCCACTGGTGGACGGCTTCCCAGTCGTTTTCTTAAAGATGCTGCAGTGATCACTAAGACACCCATGACGTCAATTATTAATTAGTCTATCAGGACCGAAGTCATTCCCGAGATGATATGAAGATTGCTAAGGTTAAACTTTTGTACAAAAAGAAGAGAAGGTGGAAGGGAATTATTAGTGGCCTGTGAGGCAATTGTCTGTGGCCTCCAAAATTTTGGAGAAAGAAAGCGATTTTGTGTTGTTCATTAAATAAATATCTTGTCGGATAACAATATCTTATATAAGTTTCAGTCAGGGTTTAGAGGTAAATATTCCACTGATACATGTCTTTCTACTGCAAGACTATATCAAAAACCAACTCAGTGCTGGGTTGTTCACAGGTATGGTTCTGACATCCAGGAAAGAAAGCATTTGACAGTGTCAATAACGTATTTATTAAACAAACTAAGAGCCTGGGTATAAAATCCACCAATTGGTTTGAGTCCTACTAAATTGCAGATCTCAGATCGTTAGTATTACGGTTCTGACTATGACTCTATGAATTTGACCTGCGGGTGTTCCGCGGGGAGCATCTTAGGCCCAATCGTATTCATCTGCGACGTTAAATGATATGCACGAAATGCGTGATGGTACAGCTTCAGTATGGCAGATGACAGCGCATGGTATTGTCTATGATTAAAGACCCATTAAAAATTGGTCAGGAGCTCAGTTAAAAACCTCAGCAATGACAATAAGGCTAATGCAATAACTTTCTCTTAACATGGGTAAAACAGAACTCATTCTGTTGGTACAAAGCGAAAACTTGGCAATTGGCAAGATTACACTATTGAGTGCGAAGGGCAGATAAATTCATCTACTCCTTCTGTTAAATACGGGTCTACAATTGACCAATATTCTGAATAATGGGGTGATATGGCTCGTGCCATCATCAAAACAGTTAATTCTAGACTGAATTCTTTATAGACAGGCTAAATTTCTCGATACAGATACCAAAGAAAATCTAAAGTACCGCTCTCATTCTTTGCTGTGTGAGTAGTCATTTCTTCCTGGTATGGTGGATCAGAAACAGATGAGTAGGAAACTTGCAAATGCTCAAAACAAAGGTTATTCAGGTTTATTCTCAACAAGCATGCTAGCTATCATATTTCAGAAAATGATTTTAGAAATCTAAATTTTCTGACATTCATAATAGAGCAAAGCAGCTCAGATTAAAACCATGTTCACGAATATTTTTAATGAGGTTGCCCAGATTATCTCAAGAATAACTTCACCGTATATCACGGTCATCAACATAGTACCAGAAAACTAGTTTGCATAATTTCCGCCACCTAAATGTACCACTATACTTCAGGGTCATTTTATTCAATGATATTCTGATGGCTGAATTACCATGTGCAATCAAAACAATCCCAACAAGTCCAATTTTAAGAAGTCTGCTAAAAAGGCCATCTTTTAAATCAAATTAATTGTTAATTTTTTAAATATTTTATTGTATTTTCATTATAGTCATGTTGTTTCTGTACATCTTTTAATAATATTATTAATGTTTTCGAATGTTTTATGTATGGTGTTTTGAATATATGTATTAGCAAGGACCCCCTTTGGAAATAGCCTTCGGGCTTAAGCTTAAAGGGTAATCCTGTGTAATCTCCATTGTTATTCTGTATAGGACTTGCATATTATGTAATTTGCTGGATGTGGACGTACGAATTAAAATCAAATCAATCACTCAAAAGGTATAGTTTGCAATACCTAACAACGGTATAGTTACCGAGGTATAAGAAACAAAATTCCGTCAAATTCAAAGGTCATACCAAAGGTTAAATCTTATATTGCACGATTTCTTTAAAAAATGGTCCAAATTGTTAACCTTTCCCAAAGGGATGCAACCCAAGAGTTGACACTCTCATTGTAGCGTTACGAGATAAATGACAAACAACGTAACCCCATGACCCTCTATGATCCCCGCATTTCAAAAAAAGATGTTAGACGGTGCAAAATAGTTTTTGTTGGCAGTCTTGAGGAAAAGATGAACAATTTGATCTCATTTTTGAAGAAATCGGAGCAATATTTAAGATTTAACCTTTCCATGATGACCTTTGGCATTTGACAATTTTCGTGCTTATTCTCCATAACCTAAGTTATAAGTAGTACAAATATAATTTTTTTTAATCTTGAACAAGACGAACACTTTGGTTACCTTTTACAGCAGTCAAGCATTTGTAATTTTTGACCAGTGTAGTATGAATTTCCCCCCTCCTGGATTTCGCCCACTTTTACGAGGGACCCCCGCTAAATTTGTCATTTAACCATCATAGAAGACAATCCACTGAGAAATGATGCCGGCTTCCACGGTCACAGAATTGCTCAAAATGACCCAACTACCAAACTAGAGGGAGCTGTTCGCAGCTCAAAAACATACCTTTAAGCGAACCATATTACAAGAAAAATAACACTTGTGTACAGTCAGAATAAAAACTTAGTGTAATTTGCTGACAGATTTAGGTTATTTCTAATTTTGATCACTGGAACAGTCACGATCTTTAATGAGTTTGATACCGCCAGCGGTAGCAATCGTTATCCCCGTGTTTGTTTTGTTTGTTTGTTTTAACAAGCATGGGGGACTACCCGACCAAAATATAGAACACCCCGAGAGATGGATGAGCAACCCCTTTTTCGGGATAGAAGTACCGACATGCCTATGTGACCGCAGATACTTAATGTTGGTACCAATAGAAAGCTTTCGTCCTCTTATTTCTATCTATACCAAAAGTAGTACCAAACATGCATAGTATACATTTTCAAAACGAACTTTACCGAACATGATGATCACGTCGAGATTTGCTCCGAACGTTTCCGAGGTGAATGACGTCCGGCTTAAAGTAAGCACAGAAGCAAAACTGTCAATATTCAAATTTTTCACTAATGGTAGGTCCACCGTCCTTCTCAAGGACTTCAAGACAAACTCTTGCGCATACGGTTGACCAAAGTGCGTATACGATGCTCATCTAAGTTGACCCAAGTCCGTTGCAATATGCGCTGAAAATCCTGCAAAGAGGGTTTTCTTTCATTTCCTGTCGGCTTCATTATTGATGACATCCCACAGGTCTCAAGGGATTGCAATAGGGGATTCTTGCATGCCATTCCATACGCTTAATCCCGTTGTCTTCAGGATACCGGGTGGTGACATGAGCACGATGGACATGTCTTGCCTCACTGTGTAATGCGAGGTCTCGACACTTCTTGGAAGTCTTTTACATTTCTCAGTCTGCCCGAAACTTCACTCTCAGTTTCCGGATAGCCTTTGGCGTTATCCTAACCTTCTTGCCACCTCTCTGAGGGTACACCTTCGTCTAGTCGTATAAAGCAGTAGCTCACCCCCTTTCCAATAGTGTTTCATGCGCGGCATCCTTAAACCTAACCATACAGTAAGTTGCAACATGCAAAACCCAACACAGATAACACGGTGACAGGAATTTTGATTTTTAATCCCAAAGAATTCCACAGTAAAAGAGATTATGTAAATCTCTACCAGCAGCCCTTTTCTTTTCAATGTGATTATGTAACAACACACGGACAGAGCAACAGCAGTATAGTATTCACCTGCTCAAGAATTGTGAATGAAATGTTTAACCGTACACACTTGGAAATCAAACTTCTACGTTTCATCACAACTTGATGGGTTCTATTCGAGTTTCTACATCACTAGTGTTCCACCGCCTTGCGACCTCACGTAGTTGCCGCCCTCACTCAGATGATCATCATTCGTTTTCTTGAATGTGATACGGACAACTCAAATTAATTATATATATACGTAAGAAATGATAAGTTGACACGAATCTGATGTGATTTTTCTTCTCATTTTTTAGGGTAATTGCTAAGAGTTTAGTCCCGTATTGGCATAGCTTGTATCTATACCGTGATTACAGTAGTAGTGTCGAAAACCCTTTTCATTTACACATCAGAATTGAGTGAGATTTTGTGTGAACATTTAATTCTTTTTGAGGATCAATAAAAGAGATTATGGATATTCATAGATCAATTAAATAAGATAACAAGGGTCATTATCATTTTCTTAATGCTTTACCCCGTTACCCCCGTATATCGTACATTAACGCAGTATCTTGCTTAATTATATAAATCCCATTGGAATACAGACTGTCCCAATAAAAACTATACAATCAAACTAAAATTTATAAAAAATATAAACTGTGCATTTTTGCCAGATATTTTGACTTTATTTGTTAGACAAGATCGTAAGCTAAATCCTCGCTTTTATTCCATCCAATTTGATGGACCCTAAGCGGAGATATTGTCAGTTGAACACAAAGGATAAAATACCACTTGGGCCAGTTTCACCTGAAGGTTCAAGAAACTAAAGGTATAAAGCGTGTAGCATCATTGTGGGATTAAACCATTTTCAAACAAAAGAATATTGTACAGATCAGAGTGAATGTATTATCATGCATTGAACTAATCAATATATTATTTTTCAGTGAAAGCACCAGAAGTTATTATGTTGTGTTGTGGGTGAAATGAGGGACTCACTCTCAGGGGGTCATTAATCATGAAATTCATGGAAATTTGGGGAATTTGACTGCTAAAACTATTGTAACAGCCTACAAGTCTTGAGGGACAAATGTGTGGACAATGCTCTAATGTGGAGGGACAATTTACCCTTCCCCTATTCCCCACTGCCTCCAAGATGCCAGGGAGGAATATGATGAAGAAAGCAGTGTTCAACAAAGAGCAATAAAGGAAAGGATGGTTGTGTTCAAAGGTCTCAGGTTACTTTCAATAAGGGTGTTTTTATGGTTCTACCTTCGGCTGAAACCTGGAGTAAAGCTAAGACAACAAGACTCTTTGGAATTGAATTTCCCAATGCTACATTTATTTTTAGCAATTTTAAAGTTATAAATTATGTTATATTACAAGAAACAGCACTTTTTTACCTACTTTTTATTTTAATTTTCAATAAAGAATGTCTTGAAGGTGATTTTCAATGGCAACTTTGTTGATATCAGGATAGCCGAAACTGGCCCAACAGGTTTTTCAAGTGTCTCAGATAATTAGGCATAACTCCTGAACCAGACCCCCAAATTACACCAACTAAAAATCCCATGAAAGCTGGAACACTCCTAAAAAGAATCAGTAAAACTCTAGTTGAGATGAACTTAAATTTTTGGCCAAAAAAATTAATTTTTCATTGTATAGTTTTTTTTTGGACAGTCTGTAGAGGAAAAAAGAGGTGTGCTTGCAAAAATAGATTTCTTTCATTTTTTCAACACACACACACACACACACATACACACACACACACACACTTACAAGAGATACATTCTGAGTGTATTTTTAAGTATAAAGAGACATTCTGAGAGTATTTTTACATTGTGGGAGTATTTTCTTACATTGTGGGAGTATTTTTACTAGAATTAATACGTTACGAATTGATATAAAGGAATAAACTAATCTAGTATATTGAGGTGTATTCCGTAAAAAAGTAGAAGAGGATTTTTCTAGTTTAGTAACTTTATAGGCCTGCGGCGCAATCCTCTTGGCTAAGAAAAGTGAGTAAAACTCGAAAAAAAAAAATGAAAAAAAATGAAAAAATCTTTAAAAATGTCTAAAAAAGTGTCTAAAAAATCTAAAACTATATAGGTTTGAAATTAGTTCCTATATAGTTTTGAAAAAGTGTATTTTTCTTTAAAAATGTCTAAAAAAGTGACTTTTTAAGAGATTTTTAAGTAAAACTCCCACAATGTAGCTCTTGCAAGTTTGTGTGTGTGTGTGTGTCTGCGTGCGTGCGTGTGTGTGTGTGCATGTATATATAATATCCCTAACGTTCCTAGAGGTAAATCTGAAGATCATCGCTCCGTGATTTTTCAAAAGTACATTTATGCAGTTAATGATAACTTTTATAAGGCATCCAAATATCTGGACATAAGAATCTCACAGTTTGTAAAACACGAATAGTATTTATTCTTCATCTGAGAATACAAGAAGCTTGAGTCTCACAAAGTCACTATGAATGAAAACAGCTTAAAAATCATTCAACAAGAAAGAGCTCTTTACTGAATCCGAAGGACAAATATAAAACAATGAAAACTGTCAGGCTCGTATTCCAGAAACTTGTTTAGCTCAACCCGATTTTATCATCGTTATTTAAAATTACGTTTGAGCAAATGAGGAGATTTCCGCATTTGTGATTGGTTTAGAGCCGGTGTGAAAAATCATAGTCCGGGCTCCATAGACGACAACGGAATAACGTGTGAAACTAATGTTGCGTGAAGAGTCAACTGAATCGATTGCCCTATTGTTCACCATTGTTCCCGGATTGTGAGCCCGGAGGACCATATCTCCTGCCACACCATTTATGGCCCTGCAGTAATCAATTTCTGATCACTATTTGGGTAGACATGTAGAAATAGGTAGGCGTGTGTACAATGTGCCCCGCAATGAGCATGACTCCTACGGCTATTATTGTCTCAAAATAAATATTTGAAGCCCGATATACTTGACTGTCAATCAAAAAACTTTTTTTTTCGGAATATGTGTTGAATAAAACACAAAACATGCTTTCAAATATTTTTGTATGTTAGTGCATAACAAAGTAAACCCCTATTTTGTAATGGAACATTCCATCTGATACATCGATCGTGCTGTTTTTCTCAAGTCTGAAGAAGATCAAAACATGGCATGAAGAGTAACTTTTCAACTGATTTTGGAGGATTTTTAAATCAAGCGTTTACTCATGAAAATCCATGTGTGAACACCGTTCGCACATCATTATTTTGCATATTTGTACCTTTTAAAGGTGCGTGTTCCGATCGTCTTCGGGACCCCCCTGATTTACCCGGAAGTAGGTATCGATTTTGATATCAGATGAAAGGCCGTATTTTTCTCATTGTCGTCCTGAAATTTGAGCCCTCAAACCCATTTCATTCCCAAGATATATATAGAAAACCACCGTTTTAGTGGTTAACCATTAATATTACCACAGTATTGAATAGGGCTTTGCAACATGGATTATTGCGTCTACCATCAAAACCGCAAGTGTGTTTCCTACGGTACTTGATGAGGTGTAGGTGCAAGTGCCAGGCTCTCATATAAAGTAGATAACACAATACACATAAATCGGAACAAGCACCTTTAAGGGATTTTCATGAGAAAACTCTTGATTTGGCCCGGCGCCGGCCTGCCCTCGGGCCAAATCAAGTGTTTACTCATGAAATCCATGAGTGAACCCCTAATTTTACTTATTGGCTAAACACTTGAACAAAGATAACTGCTTACCAGTAACTTGCACTTACACCATACTTGGGTAGAAGGGGCAGGGGTACAATGCGCAGAAAACCATGAAGCCGGATTTTTGATATGGTTGCCATGGAAACCAGGAGCTGACCAATTAGGGAACTTTATGCCATAATTCAAAATTGAGGCCCTAATTCAAAAATCCGGCTTCGTGGTTTCACAACCCTTTGAATACTTAATATCCGTGCCAAATTTCATGTTGATACGACCTTTCGTTTTTGAGTTATGTTCGTTCCCGTTTCATAAAAACCCGATTTTCACCATTTGAAATATTGAGCGAAACGTAATCGGAAATATTCAAAATTGCCAAAAAATATTGATTTGGCCCACAATTTGGAAATAATTGTTCATTTATTTTAAAATAGAAATTGTTACATTTTCTGAGTGCATTTTGGTGCAAATTGGGGATGATCTAATGGGTTAAATTAATTTTTAAAAATAATCGTCTTAAATATCACTGGGTGCGTGATAATAAAGAAATACAAAAGAAATGCTGTTGAGCTGAAAATTTCGAGTTGGTTTGATGCATAATGAATTTATTTAATGTTTTAATAAATTAATTTTGAAAAAGCTTGTAATATGTGGTCATAATAATAAAAAAATATATTTGCTTAAAATCACAGGGTGAGCACTTTTTACATACAAATGTATACAAATATGCATCGAACGTGCGAGACTTGCGAGTTCTATTTACCTCAAACAAAAAGCAAATGAAAGCTGAAAGTTTACACTTTCCTATCATGCTATAATCTCAATTGTACTAGTAGACTCATTTTCTTCAATTTGAAAACATAGACCCCCCTTAAAATTGCGCTAAACACCTTTTTCGAATACGGGCCTCAGTATTCATTTTTGAATTTCCAGTACTGTAGCAAGTTCCTTCCCCGGGGGGGGGGGGCAGTTGTATTCAAAGGTGGATATGATGTGTGAACATGGACTTCCGAAATGCACCCTAAACCAGTATTTCCACCGACTAAAAAACATACCCTAAACAAGCATTTTTGTCTGTTTTTGCTACCATAAACAAGTCTTTTTGTCAGTTTTGCCAACCTAAACAATACGCAATGCATTGTGCTGATAATACACCCGTATTATCTGGCTTTGCTCATGTTGCTTTACTTCAAAATTACAATATTTTTGATAATTTTGATCTCGCGTACATCATAATTTCAGGGTTTCGAAAAAAATACCCTTATTTCCATATTTTGCTGTTTTTGACACCCTAATCGATGTACGCGCGTACATCGCCTATTCGCCTGTTGGAAAAAAGATACCCTTTTTACGCGTTTTCTTGTTCACGCATCATATCCACCTTTGAATACAAGTGGCCCCCGGGGTTCCTTCAAGCAGTCCACATCACATCTTCAAGAATTCCACATCAAAACGCCCTACTATACTGGGCCATAATTTCTTGGACATAACAAACGCGTGCGTTGCTCGTTGCGCGTACTGCGTGTACGTGCAACCCGATGGTTCACCGTTTTGGCGGGAAGCGGGCGTACGTTCTTAACTAAAGAAATTATATGAGCCCGAGTATAGTATCTCTGTATTTCAGCAGAGTAGGTTATGAAAAAATGGCTTCTTGCCATCCTCTTGAAAAAAGCTATTTTAGCTTTACGTTGCTACACGACTCGTTTAGACAAATTGTCAGCCTTAAGAGGGCCGTATTCCTAAATCATAATTGTTTAATTGTTTAACAAAACGCGAATTTAGCTTTAAATCGTCGTAATTTAAAAATGCGATTAATGAAAACGCGTTTACATTTTTTTAACCATTTACTTACTTAAACACAACCTTTAAACACGACTAACATCTTCGTTATTTAAAGACACGAATGTGGTTGTAAAAATCCGATTGTGTTTTAATGGTTGGGCTTTCCGTAGCAATAGCATTTAGGAACCCTCCCTCGGGTCCACTGTGATGAAAATGCTAAGCGACTGAAATTACACTAGACTCTTCAACCCATATCCGTGGACCATCCGTAGCACTGACCTCTTTACATGGATAGCGGGTCTGAGTCACCGAGTGTCACAACAGGAAGTTGTAGGTTTTTTACCTATAGAATATGGCGGAAAACAATGCATACACCTTGTCAAACAATAGAACATCTGTGTGGAATATGTGCACCAGCAGGTGTATGCATTGTTTCCGCCATATTGTATAGGTAAAAAAGCAACTTCCTGTTGTGACACTCGGCGACCATTCAACTGTGCGGCAGTCCGCTATCCATGTGCAGAGGTCAGTGGGAAAACGTTTCAAATTACGGCGGTCCGGTAAGTACGTAATCCTGTTTCTAAAATTGAAAAAAAAGTTGGCGTAAATTGAAACCAGTGTTTGAAAATTCTCAAGACTGGATAAATATCGAAAGGCCTTGTGGAAAAAATGGATGCGACCGTAGCGATTGCGTGTTCACTTTTCCGTGTCTGCGAGCACCGAAGTATCCGACAAAAACGTTAAAGTTTCTCGCTAGGTTCTATAGGTTCAGACCAACTTACGATACATATTCAAAACAAAACATAGGAACGGACCCTCTGATGCAAAAACTTCCATAGAACCCCTTCGTTTTCCGGAAATATTTGAGATTAAGTTTCATTTACACACATTCTCTATGACGGACTGATAACGTTAGTCTCAGTACAAGTTAGATAATATCTTTCGCAGTCTGTGACACAGACTACGCCGTTGGAAATACTCTCCTGGCCGCCGTATTATCAGGGTTTCAGAGTGACCCAAAAGGTCAAAGGTCATCTGGAGGTCAATTTGCGTAGAACTACTGACATGGGCACTGAACAAATCTGTGGTCAAAGGTCACACACATAGGTCGAAGGTCACACATGGAGAGAAGCACTAGTTGGTACCTATTTTCGGCAAAATTACCTTAGAAATGGGTTACGGTTTTCAGCTCAGCAATGGCCTAACACCCGGGAGGGGGAGAGGGAGAGGGAGTACACAAGCTGGTAAGGAGAGGGGAGGAAGCATTTACGAAAACAATAATTGTCAATGCCCTCGTCCTGTATCGTCCTGTTCTGTCTTGTCTTGTCTTGTCCTGTCTTGTCAGTAGTTAAATTATTAATCTTAAACATTGTAATATTTTAGGTGGGGTCATGCTCAAAGTCCATTAGACTTATTAATTGGCTCGCCTGCAGTGATATCATGCCATTTAAACATTCTGTATTTATTTTTTTGTGCTAAATATTGCATCAATTCTGTATAATTGTATCATTATGTATGTATTGGCTGAATGTATGCTTAATAAAACGAATTTGAAATTTGAATAAAGGATGTTTCTGGGGTGGACTCCAAAAATATTAACACATAAGAAATCGTTCCATTTTCCCGTTATAAAAGTGGAACTACTCGGTAACCCTTTTGAATTCCCCGATACCAACAAGTCGACTTCTTTCGTCAATTTTCTCACAAATCTGTATACCGTTATCGACAAAATCAGGAAATTGGACGTTTCGTGTCCCCTTTTGGGGGTGGTTACGCGGGTGGTGAATACACCATCGCTTCAGTTTCTCTCGCCTGGGCTAGGGGAAGCTGGGTTTAAAAAGAAAAAAAAGAGAAGAAAAGGAAGGGACAAGGGGAAATGAAGAGCTCTCTGAAAACATGGGACTATGTAATGTTTGGATAATGTCTGCAAAAGTTTCAGGATAACATCTTCTTGTCCTAACTCGTGCAGGAATTAAACGTAACTGCTTGAGGAGGAAGAGATTTCCCGCATGCACCATTTTGATTTTTTGATTGAAGCATTGGTTAGGCATTTATTTGGGGGGGGGGGGTGCCGGGACTTCGAAAAGTGGACTTTTTTGAAATGTAGATCTAACGCCCCAACACTAAGCACCTTTTTGGACATCTTAAACATTTCATCGCCAAAGTGGTCTTTCTAGTCAAAATTTCTCTAAAAAGGGACCCCCCGCGACGGGCCTGTGGCTAGGGGTACAGGAGGGACGGCTTTCTCCTTGGGGTAGATTTCCTCCGGGGCACACACAGATGAGGACGTGGTGTTCTTTGGAGTATAATTATTCATTTTAAACAAGCATGAATGCTGGGGAATGATTGTATACTTATTTAAAATAGTAAAAATGAAAATAAAGCATAAAATAAAAGCACACGTATAGGCCATCATGTTCACTAAAACGAAGGAAGGAATACATAAAATCAAAGAAAATCGAGTTAACACTCCTAAAATTTCATTGATTTAAACGTTATCATTAAGATTGTGGGTTAGTGACCAATCAATTTAAAATAAATCTCTATGTGCATTAACCTTAAATCATATTATATTTGAAATTCAAATCTAATATGATTGCAATCTAAGGCAAATAGGATTTATTTGATCTATTTTGATGGGCCACTACAATAATCCTAAAGATGTATTTTTAATCCCGTGCAATTTAGAGTGTTATGTGGATTGCCTATTTGGTTAGAAATGTGCCAGTATGATTAAGTTACTAGCTGACCCATTTGAACAAAATTTTTGTGTCGCCTCAGCAAGACCCAGGATCACTTTTGTCCACTCTCACAGAAAAACACAAACTATCAAATGGGTGTCTGGGTGACTAGTATGCTTGACTAACTTGGGCGACTATACTCTCCTATAACCCTACTATACTTGATCAGTAACAAATGGTGGGATTTTTTGGTTTTAATTACTACGACAAAAATAGTCCTCCTTTAAAAGTTAGCATATTTGCATTACATTTGAGGCAGCTAATGCAAGTATGCAACTTTTAAAAGAGAAGTTCTTTTTTTTTCGTAGTAATAAAAAGTAGAAAAAATCCCACCAATTTGGTATTGATTCAAAGTATAGTCAGTACTAGTAAGTACTAGTCCGCCAAGTTTGTCCGGTATAACTATCACCCAGGACACCATTTTGACTAGTTTGGTGTTTTCTGTGCTGTATCGTTGTTGTTGATGTCTGTTGTGAAAACGGGTTTAAATTTGCCTGTAATATGCACATACTTGATGGATTTAAACCCAAATTTGGTCACAGTGCACATGACATCCCCCATTTGTTGATGAGGTCAAATGTCACATACCAGGTCAAAGGTCTGTAGGTCAGTTGTAAATGGCGAAATGTAAAATTAACCTCATTTGAAAAGTTGAAGTTTCATTGGACCAAACTTGATCTAGGTGCAACATGGAATCCTTCATTTGTTGATAAGGTCAAAGGCACATACCGAAGGTCAAAGGTCACGTGAGGGTCAGTTGTAAGACCTCATTTGAAAAGTTGAAGTGCAATTAGAACCAAGCTTTTTACCCCCATAACAAAATATGACTACAAGGACGACCGAAATGCCCTTCCTGTCACGCACAGACGAGGATCATATTTATTAAATCCAAGCGCAATTGTAAATCAGGGGGTTCAGCATAATTGTTAAATGAAGAATAACATGGGAAAAGCAAGAAGATGTGAGTCCTCTGTTCAACTCCACCTGCGAAACCTGTGGAGCGAAAGTTTAAAACCAGAAATGCATGCCGCGGACTTATAACTTAAAGCCAAAGTGCCAAAATGCCAAACAACCTAGCATGGATGTGAAATACCAACATTCCACGTATGGTGACTGACCTGAGAAAAAGTTGTTTGTTAGAATGAGCGCAAAAATGTGCCAAACACCTAGCTTGGACGCGAAATACTCAAAGCAAACCCTACGGCGGCTACCTAAGAGTAAGTTGTTCGTAGTTAAAATTAGGCGTTAATCAAAAACAAGCAAAATTATGGCCTGAAAACCGGCCAACAAAATAGTATGTTGAACTAAAACAGTCCAAAGCCGAGCGCATATCAGTGATACTGAAAGATGTTACAATCTTGAGAACTAGGTTATGTACAGATTAACAGGTGCAATATAAGGACTAATGACAAAGACTGCCATACAAGTTATTGATATTTAAAAGATCAAGAAACCTTGCATAAACCCCCCTCCCTCACCCTCCTGGCGCAGCATAATGGCATATATTTATTATCGGCTGAGCCTGCTGGATATGAGAAAGCTGGGATTGAAGTAAAGTAGACCAGGGCATTTGAGACTTCTGCCTCAAATTCACAAACACAAACGCAGTTGGGTGCGTCCGTACTACTCATACATAGGCCTGTCGATGTCACGAAGCCCGGGCTAACACTTCAGAATGACATATCACATGAACGTTATTAATGATTATTTCCGGACGGACTTTGTTGAGGCATACACTGTTAATATTACGGGAAACATTTCTTGCATGCCCCCTTCTTTCTTCTCTCAGAATAAGCTAATCTCGCAATGATATCAGACCAAATGAGGCGTGTGTTAGGAAGTAAGGCCCTTATACCCGTCAAATTTCCTACACTCTATTTCAACGTCCAAGTAGGACTTTTAAAATTCGTGTGTACCTAAATGAAGGATGATTTGGTAGGAATTGGGTTACCGTATAAGCATCTATTTAGTCTGTTCACGAGACCAGCCACATTGCACCGGAATGCCATTCCACACAGTTTTTCCTGCACCATGTAGCTGTACGTTCTGTCTTCCAGCACGGCAGCAATAGAATCCCCAACAACCCACGTGCGCATATTGCGTTCTGAAAGAACGAAAAAAAGAATAGATTAGCACGGAACTAAAATTCGAAAAATGTTCCCATTAAACCCTTATCGTGACTACCACAAGGCCTAAAGGACTAATTCAAAATTCAAAAGACAATGTAATGTTAGAGAACCGAAACTAAATTAAAACCTGCCATATGCCCTATAAAATGAGGCGCAGAAAAATGTGTGCTTAAGAAAAAAAGGAGAACCTATTTCAAATTAATGACATGGGACAATTCCCAGCAATTCCCTAGAATATAGTAATCAAATGAACAGGTTACACAAAAAGGGTAAAACATTTCTGAAGCGACTGCCACAAGAAATAAAGCAGGCGATACTGAAAAAGAAGTAAACATTGATTAGTGCAATTTCCGGGCGACTACCGGAATATGAAAATTTGTAAAATAAAGGCAACAATATTTATTTTTATGATAGTAAAACTGCAAGCGAATGCCACAGAATCTGGACAGGTGAATACCTGAAAGGATAAAGGGAAACAATGAATACAAACATGTGAGCATTTCACAGTGCAATGGGAATGCGAATTTTTAGTGGGAGCCAATGCAGATAAATAAAGTTACAAGTACGGCCTAAACAGAGTACAAGGTAGCGTTAATTAATACCCATGAAGGTTGAGGCCTAATATACAATTGAAAGGCCTGACGTTTTCCATCTACCATTTCTTTATTTGAACTTGAAAAACCCAGACAAAAGCAAAAAGGGACAGGCTGCTGTAGCCGCACCAATCCTAAAGCTATGAGAACTGTAAAATGAAGATGAATAACCAAGCAGTGAAATCCTTTCTTAAAATTTGTTGAACTGAAAGGAAGAAAGAGGGGACTTATCAAAAGGAATAAATAAAGGTCCAGAATGCATTGGACGGATCTGTAAAAATTGAAACATATAATTAACTGGACATAAGCACAAAATAGCTGAGCTTATACTCCAGCTTGACGGAGAACCCTTGATGTTTCGAGAATCTAATGTATTTCCAAGTGGTATGAACCGAGTCTAAATTTAACGTCAACTACCAAAACTCTCGAAAAATTACCGCTTTCTTGGTGGTCGTAATTCCCTATCCTTACAAAAACCAAAAAAGGGAAAATATCACTTTCAAAAACAGTACTGTATAACTTAAAGAGATATGAGAAAAATATAAACAAAAGATTAAAAATCTAAGCCCAATAAGAGAGGGCTAATTGGAAGCCTGGAATCAAAACGTGGGTTGAGTCTTTTGAGCCCTCTTTTAATTTTTGAAACACAACACAAGTGTCTGTAGGGTCAACCCATCGTAATTTTGCGGGCAAAAGGCCAGGGGCCAGAGAAATATGTAATTGATGAAGACGGTGCAGTACCCTTCCAAGACAAAAACGAAATGGAATGCTAAAACGTGTGCTAAAAAAAATGGCCAATTATGCCCAATTGAAAAGTGCATAACATTTAGAAATGACTAAACATTTCTGTACGATACCCATGGTGCAGGCGCTAAAGAAGCGTAACAATCGAGAGACTCATGTTATAAGAGATGCTAAAGAAAATCTGGCACTGGCGAGCTCTTGGCGTCCGCGGGGTGCTGCTTCCCGAAAACGAACCATCTGGAAGCGTGAAAGAGGCACAGCGATGTTTATTTGGTTTCACTGGAATATGTTTAGCACAAAAAGCTACATTTAGTTTTAAACATTGCAACACGAAAAATCTGAAAAGCCTCAATAATTTTAGGACACTTTGAAGACTGCCTATTAATTATCGAAACCTCCGCAACATTATCAGAGCGGATTACCATCTTTTACCCGTAATTGATCCCCCCATATCACGACTGCTGCTACAATTGGAAAAAATCCAGCCAAGCATGGAAAATTGAATGGTAAGAAGCATTAGGCCATGCCCTGAAACCATTTCCATTTAACAAACCACCAAACCAATTCCCCGCTTGAATCAGAAAATAGCGAATATTCTGTTCGTTACACATGCATGATCTGCCGAAAAAAAAAGCAGAGCCGTTGAAATGTTCTAGAAAAAATCACATTCGAAATCGCGTTTGGGCACCGTAGATGAAATTGATTTTAAACCAAGGTTTCTTATTACCGAATGTTAAATCAATTAGGCGTCGCAAAAAAGCTCTTCTGGAGATACCGCCTTACACACAAAAGATAACGAAGCCTATCACAGATCAATTCCCTAACAGGTCCTTGATGACTCAACAAATTTTGAACTTGATTTTGATGTCAACTAACTTAGTAAAAGAATAGCAACATGTTGATGGAATCTCGTTCTAAACCTAAATATGTGATTTAGATGACGGACCCACAGATTATCTTGAGCCAAGAACACCTAATTTATGCAAAACGAGATCAAAAACTGAAACTAAAGTGAACAGATAAATACTGGATCATCGCTAACACGTCAGAAAGATCATCAGCATAGTGCGTCACCTATCGGTCCCGGCCGCGGTTAACAACAATTCTAAAAAAAGTAAGAAAATTTTTCAAAAAGAAGCGGTGGGCCAGGCGCAACCCATTGGCAAGGCGTATCACAAAGTATGATCTTTAACTTTCATGCCTAGAAGCTCAAAGTCGTCGGGATGAAACCGGAAGAAGTCTGAAGGCAGATTGTTATATCTGTGGATAAATCAACGCCCCTATACCAACGCAACAACTAATTTAAACTGCGGTATCAAAAAACTGGCCTATTTAACTTGCCAACCTCCGAATCAATTCCACATTTCCTGACTCCCCTTCTGGAAAACACAAATGATGGATAAGGTCTAAATTACCAGGTTCAGCCTAGGTACTAACCCTATGGAGATATTAATTAAATTTGATAGAGGCTTAACCCTTGAAAAGGAACCTGCATTCTTAAGCTTAATTTCACTCTCTAATTTAGCCAAAGCCCGATCGGGATCATTAGATACAGACTTAAGATTTTTAGAATCTCTCGCAATGCGCCGCCCCAAATAACCCAATTTGACCTCCTAATAAAGCATTTTTTAGAACACTAACAGAAGTTTTATCAGGGTAATATCCAATAAGGAATAAGTGCATCAAGAATGATGGCGAAGTGTTTACTTGCAACACACACAAGGCAATGAGAATCTTGGACTTGAGTATGATGGACAGAAATTATTTCCCTGTTTTTCTGCAAGCTGAAGCCCCATGACCACCTTCTTTGCATTTGAGGCACCTGTTCTGGGGAGTACATGCACTCTCTCCGAGTACAAGAGCCTCTGTTGAAATCGAAGCAGATCGATTTTCCCCCTGCAAAACCTGACTGAAATCTTGAGCCTTGTTTGTTGAAAACCCCCTGAAAACCCCCCTCTAGGTCTCCCCATACGATTACTGAATGGTCTACCTCCTGGTAACGCGACAACAAGGACCATAACTCCCCATCTATAATTGCCCAAGACCTGTGAGGTTGAATTTGTTGGCGCATTCTAAACTGTTGATCGTATGAGCGCCAACCCCAACCACCGAATCTCGATGCTGCTGTACGAATGGTATGAGCATATTTTAGTACTTCTTGACGCCTCTGGGGGTGCGCCTCTAAATAAATGGAGCTAAACACCAAAAAAGCACTTGTCCATGCATGAATGGAAGTGATATATTGCCTAGACCTTGCCACAACAATTGACCGCTCTGACTGGACATGACATAGCAAAACACTTTGGTCATCATTTTTGAATTGCAGGTTAGGCTCACTTTTTTCAAGCAGCAAGGCAAAGTCAACGAATTCACCATTGACAATTTTTGATTTGATATTATGAGGACTAACAATTCCTAAAGGGCTGCAAACTGAAAGCAAAGGTGTAAAGTTTAACTGTTGTTGTTGAATGACTTGCGCAGCAGGACAAAGATTGAACATTCACATTCAAAGGTAACGCTGAAGTTAACGTATGCCTAGTATTATCAAATGCACTACGATCAGAAAAAATGGGATTTAAAAAGGATACGCATGTAGTATTAGCACCAATACCACAAGACGAATTTAGAGTGTAAATTGGTAATGGATTAATGCGGAACAAAAGATGTTAAAACAACCCTTCGCGGATTCTACAAGTGGATTAGTATTGACATTAGAATTCAATACAGGCATAGAAATCAATGAAGTTGCTAATGAGTTGTATTACAACCATGGTTTGTGGACATGGCTGGATCTACAAGTGGAATTAGTATTGACA
The DNA here is from genome assembly GCA_023653785.1 of Ophioderma brevispina. NCBI lineage: Eukaryota > Metazoa > Echinodermata > Ophiuroidea > Amphilepidida > Ophiodermatidae > Ophioderma > Ophioderma brevispina. Next base: position 25,848 of record JAMKCH010006130.1, read on the forward strand.
TTAGAATTCAATACAGGCATAGAAATCAATGAAGTTGCTAAGGGGCGACCTCCGTTTGCAACGATACGCTTATCGTGACAGTTGAGGTAACGATACGATAAGAGGCACGACAAGCGTCAGGATATTTTACTCCACTCAGCAACACAAACATGGGCACAGCTATCGTTACCGTGTCGTCGCTGCCGTATTAGACCCCCAATTAGCTTGGCTCTAGTCGAGCCGATTTAATAACTTCATTTGACACGGTCTTTTGTTAGCGTTTTTATTACCCGATTTCAATTACAGGTTATCGATTTCGCTGTGCACCCATATGCTCTCAGGCTTTTCTGCTGGGTACCAATTTAGCTCTCAGGCTCTTCTGATCATGTTCTGATGCACAGGGACTGAAATCCATCATCCATCCATTAATCATACAAACATTCTACATTAGCAAACATACTAGGTTTTAATATGCATCTATTAAAATGTTGGAATTTTCACGGACTAGTGGCATTCAATATGTTCGCGCAGGGTTTATTGAATTAAAGTTAAGCATGGTATAGCAAGGAGGTTGTAATTATTACTTTAATATTAAAATTAAATTTAAAACCTAAGAATCAATGAAATAAGGCTTTCAAATTTTAATCATTATATCGGACAATAGTCCTTTTTTATAAAGAGGGAAACATATTACTGAATGCAGACTGCCTGAGATAACTAGTGTTTTTTTATCGCAAAAGGAAACCATACTGGGAGAATCAGGCGAACCGTTGAGGGAAACTTCCCGGGAATATACGGCCACACATTGCAGCGTATCGTGCTTTATACCAATGGAGATGTGCCGGGTGATCGTGTGCTGCTGGTATGGTGCATTGAAATGCGGTGTAATTCACCGGGTAGGCCGTGTGGCTGCGACGAAGCTTTATTTAAAATCACGCTTGAAAGAAGGTGTCCAGTTTCTAGAAGATAGAATTAGATAGAATTGTGTTAAGTTCCTAGCACAGGCAAAATATTAGTTTAGAAAAGCGTTAGTTTCTAGAAAAAGAGTATTCTTTGATGTTAAAATCCTAGCCCAAGCAAAAAATTATTTAGGAAAAGCGCGAGTTCAAGGAGAGAGTTTATTATGAGCCATGAGGCGTTAAAAAATTTTTTTCCCCCCCCCCCTAAGAAAAAGGTTAAAATTATTTTAGAATTGCGCTTGAACGTAAATATCACACTGGCAAAAATCGGCAGTTGCCAAAGATGTTTCTGTGTGGTGTTAAGTTCCGAGAACAGGCAAAATATTGAGTTAATAAAAAGCGTCTAGTTAAAGAAAAGAGGAGTATGGGTTAAGTTCTTGCACATTCAAAATATTAGTTAGAAAAGTGTCAGTTTAAAAAATAGTATTTATGTGGGGTTAAAATCTTAGCAAAAGCAAAATATCATTAGAAAGCGTCAGTTTATGTGGTATGAAAAATCTAACCAAAGGTAAACTATTATTTTAGAATGCACTTGAACTTAAAATCATGCTTGAAAAACAAGGTCAGTCTCAAGGAAAGAATGTGGTGCATGGGTGTTAAGTTCTGCTCAGGCAAATATGAGTTTAGGAAAAAGCGTCAGTTAATTTAAACAAAAGATATTGTGTGTGTTCAAATCCTAGCACGGGTAAATAAAAAGCGGCTTTGTCACCCAATTTGCGTCATCATGCCCATGGTTATCGCATGGATTTGTGTGGAGAAGGATTTATTACGGGGAAAATGAAACGTTTCCGGTCGCACATCCCGTACCCCCTTTCCCAATAAGACCAATCGGGCTGTCAATTTCCCTCCCTTTCACGCCCTGCCCTTTTAAAGGGCTATCGGCCTGCGGCGTAGCGAGTTATTACTTAATAATATATCGGTTGTTGGTAGATTTTGAGTACCCGAAATAATTAGCTTTAATATACATACATGTGTATTATTGCCTATAACCGGTGATTAGTTTTACTTATGTTTTTTATATATTAAATCATCGGACTCAAAGACAAAAGGTGACTTTTCGTAGTGGTTTCGAGAGAGTAACCAAAATAATTAACGGTTAATTTGCTAACGATTCTGCGAAGTTGATAATTCTTTAAAAACAAAAATTCCAAAATAGGAATTGGGGTACAAATGGGTTCCCAAAACAAATGACCACATCTAGAAACGGGAAACAAGGTGCCTTCAGCTATAGCCCAAAACCGTTCATTTTAAGAGCTATGCGCCACGAGGAATATTTTGAAATTTATTTTTGTAAAACCTTTCCCCACGCCTTTTTCCCGAAATAGAAAAGAGGCAGGGGCCCAGAAATTGCGATTTTACAATACTTATGCCACTATAAACTTGACACAGAACTCGTGCAATGTCGGCCTATCAGTTACACAATTTTACATGTTATTAGTTAAGTGACCGCTATCTTTGAGTTGTGAACAAACCCATGTTTGCCTGCTTGATTGTTGTGATAAGTTTGGTAACCTTTGATTAAATTGCCACTATGAATTCCCTACTATCGGAGGAATACTACCCCACCAAACTGTTTTTGTTTAAATAGAGCTTGAATTAACCTGACGGGTTGCAATTGAAGTAGTAACATTTTTGATTACTACACTCTGACAGACATAGCAGTTAAAATTTAGAAAACCACAGTACCTTGTATCAACGATCCGCTACTGAACCACTCTGTTGTTGATGCTGCTGCACTTGTTTGTTGAGTTTGATGATCCGGCAACTTGTAATTGTTTATTGGGTGCGGCGTTTTGGTTGGTTGGTTGGTTTGCATTTGTTGCTGATTCTGCACTCGCGGACCTGAATGTTGTGACCCAATTCCTTGATTCACGCAAACTCATTTGACGCTGACCTTTTGTGCTTTGTTGTTGAGGCACCGAATTTCCCTGTTGAGATCCTTGTCCCCCTGTTGAGAATCATCACCCATCTGTCTAAATCGCCGCCCGCCGTCCTGTCTGCGAGTCTGTCTACATGCCACGCGAAACCGATCTGTCCCGCCGGCCTTGCTAAATGCCGGCGGACCTTGACCGGCTTGTTGTAGCGTACGCAGCTTGATCGCTGCCCTCTGGCCTTCGGCTTCTATTTTGTTGATTTTTTTCGACCCATCGTCAGTAGAAGCGCTTACTAACTTTTATTAAATGACCAGCAACAGACCATTAACTAAAGAAGAAAATTGAATGAATTTGCTTGGCTATAAAAGATTCCAAAAAATGGCAATTGATCCTCTCTCTGTTTTTTGGTGTCGTGACAGAGAATGATTAAATCGTCCCTAAGATGGCGCTGTGAACGAGAACAACGCGTGCTGGCAGTGGCCGACGGCCCGACACAAAACGCAGTAACGGCGAAGGCCATTTGTTGAGAATGATAAAGCATGGTTGCCACGTAATAATGACGAGATGAACATGCTACACGGAATATACAATTATTCCAGGGGTAAATTGGGTTTCTCCCGACAAGCGGAATAAAAACTTTATTATGGAGTTGACATGCAATCCCCATTTGTTTATGAGGCAAAGGTCACATATCAAGGTTCTCAAAGGTCATGTGAGGCCTAACATTCACAAACCACGACAGTAGGCGAAAACAAGCGGTCCGAGGACCGATGCACATTTTATTAATTACCTGTTCACATGAATGAATAGGGTGTCAGTTGGGTGGAACGCGCTAGCTGTTGTAACATTGCAAATGAGATGAATTGAGGGAAAATATTTAGTCCGACACCTTGATAGCGCTTGGAAATAAATCAGGTTTTCTGGAAAAAATAGCACCATGGGGCTTTGGTAAAGGAGAGAAGGCCTGGCTTTGGTGGCACCTGCAGTTTGCCTGAGTAGGCCCTATTTATTTTCAGAATAGATCAGCCATCCTCAATAAGGAAAATACTACAACCAACCAACAACAAACAAAAAACGAAGAAAAAATCACAAGGACAATTTCTGTATTCTCCTTCTATTCCTCCTCGTCTTCTTTATTTTCTGTTATTGTTTATTTTCGGCACTTGGGACCTCTGATAAGCTCTATAGAAACAGTGGATTGTACACAATTTCTCATATCACAAGCACGAAAGTGAAACACTACTATGCATTAATTCAGCATTGCCAAAACTAAGGAGCTATTCGCGTAATCGATGTAAGTCGCGTTGCCATTGACACCATTTCATTTATTTTCATTTTATTCAGTACTTAGACATGATGATAACAAAGAAAAATACACATACCTATACAAAAGATTGCCACATGTATAAATAACCCAATTATAAAATTTATGTATTACAATGTGAGGTGGGTACAGGAGGAGAAACTATTTTCAAGTGAGAAAGAAAAAAAATGGAAAATAACCTCCAGTAGTACCAAGGAAGAGCCCCAACAAAAAAAGCCTTTTTTACAAAAAGCTTAATTCCATTGGGGTCCTTAAGACAGAAAAAAGCAGCAACAGAGAGGCAGGCCATGGGGACAAAAACTTTATAAAAACATGGAGGGCCAAAAAAGCAATGAATGCAAAAAAAAAAATAATAATAATTGAAGCTAATACCTAAAGACCCCCAAAAAAGTAACGCAGATGTCGTAAAATACCCCATAGGTTACAAACCACTGGCCTTTGCACGAAAACATAAAATTATATCAATAAGTTATTTGCCTCACGTAAATTTGATAAACCCTTCTTGCCCATGCGATCAAGATGCCAACACAATTACCCATTATAAGAAAAATCTCTCCCTTTTTTAAAGTTGGCATAAAAAACGGTATAGCCATATGATGGCCATCAGTGGAAATACCGCATTCTTCCGTGAAGTGTGTGTCACAATATTGCATGGTTGTGTTGTATTGTATACCTTGTATAATGTCTTCAGTTGCCAACTTTGAAAATGTGACACATTTCGTAAAATGGACATTGTGTTTGGGATATTGATCACAAGGGAGCAAGAAAGGTGTCAAAATTTGAAGACTATGATATCATTTTATGTTTTGTGGCATAGACCAATGGTTGTGTAAAAACGTATCGGGTATTTAGACTGCTGCGTGACTTTTTTGGTGGTCTTTATTTATGATGCATGGTTATGCCTTCAGCACCTTAGCGTGCCTCAGAAATGTTTTTTTAAAAAAAATAAAAAAAATAAAAAAAATAAAAAAAATAAGGATTGGGTTATGAAAGATTCCAATGATGAATGGCGGTATAGAAAAATGTATGGCTAGCTCGACCTTTGATCCTAGGGAAAATGAAATTGGTATGGGCTACCCCTGGTATTATAGTATATGAACGATATAGTACGGATTTAAATGATCGTTCCTAAGAAGATCAAGCCCGGAGGCAGTACCTGACAAAAGTATTAAAAAAGGGGTTTCAATTTATTGAATCACTCTGTCTTATACTGAAAGCAAAACCGGCTCTATCCAACTCCTTCTGCCCAATGTGATTGCGAGGACCCAAACTACCTTATTATGCATTGTTTGAAGCTTATTTTTATAATATTGGAAAGACGTGTATACTGAGGAACAGGAATAATCATAGTGACATAAAATAAGTGCAGTGCTCAATGTTTTGGGAGTTTTTTTTTTCGCTAACAAATATGTCGTAAGAAATCCAAAGCTTGCACAGCTTTTTTTTAAA
>JAMKCH010006131.1:0-75660 GCA_023653785.1 Ophioderma brevispina
CTTGACAAGATGCAAAGACAAATTGGACAGTAAAACATGGACTTCTCCTCGGATTAACAGCCAACAATTTCCAGTAAGAGTGGTGGTGGTGCTTCAGAACTGGACATCAAGTGGCTAAAAATGTCCTCTTCATCTGGTGGAAATGGCAATGGCAATGTGTGTGGTAGAGGAACATGACCTAGGTTTTGGAAGTGTAGGCCAAAAGGCTTCAGAGCCAGCATTTTTTTTTGTAGTAATTATTGCACAAAGTGCATCCTCCTGTGCGCTGATGTTTCAGTGCATGCTGCCCAATCAATGTAGGGATGTTCTTTCGTCTTGTTAAAAGTTCTGGAAGATGTTTCAGAGTGCCTGGTAAAATGTGTACACTTATGACAGATCTTGCTTGGAAAGTATTGAGGGCAATCTTTCCATGCATGGATTCTCCACACATCATCAATTTGCTTCAGCACTTTGTTTACTTCAGTAGGCAAGCAACCTCTTTCCAATTTCTTTAGATTTGAAAAGCCTGTTGCCACACACTCCTCATACTTTAAGCAGCACTTATTGAAGAAAATCAAAAGAACTGGAATTCAAGGCCCAAAACTGTGAAATTAAGAATGAACTGTCGGCAAGTCTGAGCGGTGATGCCTAGTTCAACCACTGAAGCACTACCAGCTGTGCTATCCATGGTGCTGCCATTATGCACATGCCGTGCATAGTTTACGTACATTGTCAATGGGAACTTTCTGCTACACATGGGAGAAGCCATGAAACTTACCACGCAAAATACGATAATAAGCATGTTGAAAGTGGTTAACATTTCTTTATATTGTACTGTCCTGCAGAAGTTTTGACATGGATAAGTAAGTTTCAATGAGATAAGCAGTAACTCTGTAAGTGAATGGGAATGGCGATTAGCGACTGTTGCAAAGTTCTTGTGACACAGAGTGTAACAACTACTTTGCAGTGGAGGACGGGAGAGACATAAATATACAAACAAGCAAATTTGGGAACACCAAGTTGTCAACGTGTTCAGTAGTTTGCATCAGACCCCAATAAAATTATTTCATTTGTGATTGCAGTTCCAGCCATCACTTTCTTTCTCATTGCCTCTGCTAGTTTAGCTCTTTTTTCTTTCAACTGCTTATTTTTTTCCCCTTTGATAACTCGCTGTCTCTCTACAATGTTCTCTTATCTTTCCCTCTTCCTCGTATTGCTAAAATGTGATTCATTTCTTCTTTTACTCTTGTTCAGCCATTGTTCTTGTTAAAAGAAAACAAACATTGCTTCTGTAGCATGGAAACTTGTGTGTGGTCTTGTTTTTAGTATATGATCAAAGTAACCAAATACTCTTTCACAATATTTATTAAGCTTAGGCACACTTTTGGTTGCTTGCCTTGAAGGAGGAGTGACTTCTTGTATGTCTCCAGGTAAGTGGTCTTTGTACAGATGACTTACTGCTTTGGTTAAAGCGGCACTGGCACCAGGCCTCTGACTGTGACTCATCAAATTGGTGACACCACAGGGCACCGCCATTGGACGATTGCGTCTAACTTATTTGTTCTGCACATGCCATCCAATGCCATCTGCATACGTCATCGGACATATCATAGGACATAGCATAGCTGGTTGCTGTGTGCCCACTGCATTATGGGGCTGTTGTTATGTTCCTTTGCTGTCGAGGCTCTCACAATATTCCCAACGCGGAAGCTCCAAACTGAGTGTGATGAACGAACATGAAAATTTGCTTACGGGGATCGGCAGGCTGTCACAGTCAATTCCCATTGTTGTTCTTCCCTGCTGGCACATTTTCAGAAAATATATTTCTTCAATTTGCTCTCAAATGATAGTCTTGGCCATTGGAAGATATATTTTACACATAAAAATAACATACCCAAAAGCAGAGAGGGGCGTTAATAAGAGGCTAAAGACATCCAGGTAATTTGTAGGCTAACTTTTAAGTTTGCCATAACTTTATCAACAAATGTGTCTATTACATGAATATCATAGACTCGTACTCATTGATATTAAAACCACAAAGGTCACAGACTGGTCAAACATGGTCCATGCCGTGAGAATCAACTCTGGCGTGTTTTCTTGTGTTACACGCCATTTCTGCGTCGTCTGCTGTCGTCTGATCACGCCGGTGACATTAATTATAAAATCGTTCTGTTTACCCATAAGCGCGCTGATTTGGACTCAATAATTTCAGGTGATGGCTATTCTATATAAAAGCTTTATAACCATGCAAAAATATCAATTTTGACAAATCTAGAGGGCACACTATTTTTCAAATGTGTCACTGTCTCTTTAAAAATGGAAGCAATACACCCAGGATAGTCCAACAATCCCCATCACTTTCTGAAGACTATCAATGCTCTATAAATGGCATCTTCCTTAACTAGGACAGAAGGCCCAAGCTCTCTACTCACAAATGCTTCTATATTCTTAGTTGCACCTTGCAGATAGTTGAGAAGTTTCAGGCACTTTGTGTTTGTTTTGGTCTTATTGTAGGTTCTCCAGATTCTTCAGCTGAATCAAAATATATCCCCTTCATTGTCTGCAGTGTGACCTGCCCATATTTCCTCATCCTCCTTTCCTAATTGCATATGCTCCATACTTTTTTCTGTATTTACTGGCTTCATCAGTCTCCAGGGTAGTGTTTGCTGCCGATCTAAGCTCTTCAAGTTGCTTTGGTAGTAGCTGTAGTTTCATTGTGTTTATTGTTGATGTGCAAGGCATCCTGTTTGGTTTTGTACCTGCATAATCAAGTACATCATTCTTAAATGGCACCACTCTATTCACAGGAATGTTGTTTCCAAAAGTATGTGAACACCAATTTTGGAAAGCAGGAGTGTATTTTCCACTTACTTTGACATAACATTCAGTGGTGTCATTATTTTTCTCCACTAGTTTGTCTAGTAGTAGACTTAGCAGTGCTCTAGCTCTATATTTACTTTTTTATATCTCTTGTATGTGATCTTTGTATTGCCTTGTGTCCCTTCCTCATCTTCATTTTGTAAATTTTTCTCCAGTGCGGCAGCTTTTTCTCTATAATGTTGTTCTCTTTGTCTAAGATGTTTTAGTTCTGCTGATTTGATATCACACTTACCCTTGAAAAATTTAGTATCCAGTCTTAGTTTTGTTGTTGTTGTGACTTTGTGTTTTTCAGATTTGTTCTTTCTTTCTTTATGTGTTTGAATTTCAATAGTGTCCTCTGACCATTGAAAAATACATTTGATCTTGGGGTTTGTTTCTGTAAATGTTCATTTTCATGTGTTGCTTCTTTGGAATGGGACTTAGTTCTGACTTTCCTGATGGACGATTTGGATTTGTGCACTTTATAGTTTTCATTTAGAAACTGTTCTTTCTCTTCTCATTTGATTTTGTAGACTTTGATAATTTTCCAGTTTTCTTAAATAAAGGCTGATGTAGAAATTTTGAAATATATATTTCAGGTGTGTGATTCTTCAAGATTTTTCCTGATTTCAGGATTTTTTATTTTCAAATTTTCCGCAACTTTATTTAATTTCAGCCCAATTTTAAGCATTTTAGGTCAATTTTACGCTGTTTTTCATAATTTTTTTACCAAATTCAGGACTTTTCCACAAAACTCTATCATGCCTCTGATATTTTTTGTGTATAGTAATTAAAATAGTCATATTTCATTTGTCATGCAGTAAACATTTATGCACAGCATAACAGTGTCATTAGATACCATGTATAACAAAGGTTTTGTCCTTGGGTTGGTGGCTCGGATAGTACCCTGTGTTGTTACCACCGTAAACTGGGATGAAACTTTGGAAAAGGTGGATCCAGTAGTCTGTGCACTCTCTTCTCAGGAAAGACCACCAGTACTCTATTCTCGGGTTTGCAGTACTCCTTCCTTCCAAATAACTGGGTCACTCTCCCAGAGGTTTCCTATCACATCCATTCCCACACACAAACATTTTCAGTGCCCAGATCACCGTGTATTCTCCATGGACATCATTCCCAGAGATTCAGTACTGCCATTGTGATAGCACGCTATGGCAATCGGAGGATCGAGAAGCTGTAACGGTATGCATTAATCCACAGAATTTTGTCCTGAGAATACAGATGCCATATACATTTTCAGGTATCGTATGAATCAAGGTGCCACAAGTAATTGGGACCTTTAACATAATATGTTTGACGCATTAACCTTCGTCGTCGTCTTTGTTCTCTTCCTACTGAATTTAAAATGGCAAGAATTATTCGAATCCCCTCCTTTAGACATCTCAGATTGTGTTCCATACATTTCTCATGCATCCAATGATATCCATGCATTGTTCCCAATTGTTGGACCTCCTTATCGACAAATTCAACAACATCAGTAATGTTACTATATTTTCTGCGAAAAAGACCCAGTCCCCTTAGTAACCATTTTAAATGACGAAGTGACATTCAGGCCATCCATGGCTAACATCTTCACAATATCCTTATAGGGAAGCCCCCATCTCAAAGTAAAGTCTAATTGCCTCATTCTTCTTTTCTTTCTCCATTGCTATGTCTCCAATCTATATTGTATCATATCTGGAAAAAAATAAGAAATACGGCAAGACTTCCATATGTAACCCACTCCCCCCCCATATATTTACATGCAACATAAAATTTTATTATTTTAGCTGTTTATTCCGTTTTTGATTAAACAAGGCCAAAATTAAAATAAATTTTGTATCATGTAAATATATACGAGGGGGTACATATGGAAGTCTTTCCAGAAACAACATACCTTCCATCTCTGGCCTTCGCTTCTGTTCCTTAGCACTCAAGGCTTTCCTATATGTCTACATTCTATCTCGGACTCTCTCCTTGCACTTCCTCTCTCTCCTGATCACTGCTCCTTGTTTTGTCGCCCAGGTGATATCTGCCTTAATCTCTTCCTGTGTTTTATTCAACTTCTTCTGCAATCAAACATTTCCTTTCCTTCAAGTTTTGTCATCTTCATAGCAGGTGCTTTGTGTAATGCCTTCATCTTAGCAAACTGCCTTTCACCAGAGATGTTGGTTGCTGAGCACGATCTTGCTTGCTTGCTGCAGCACCGTCTCTGTCGGTTCCCAAAATTCACCCCCTGGTAGTTGGTCTGCCAACTGCTTGTTAAACTTTCCAAAGATGGGTTCAAGCAGCTTCTGCATCAGATTTAATGCACTCTAGCTTCCTCCCTGTCCCTTCACCTTTTCTAGGAAATCTTCACTGCCAATGTCATTGCCAAAACAGAGAGGGGAAGAGGAAAGAGGGTGGGAAGAGGAAAGAGGGTGGGAAGAGGAAAAAGGGTGGAAAGAGAAATGGGACTGCTGTTTATGCTTGCCATTATACTCTGTAAACCTAGAAATACAAAGTAATCAAACTCCCACACAAGTCTCACAAGGAATGCCTGGTCTACTTACATGACCAGTATTTTATGCATCAGTGTAAGAGATTTGTTTTGTTCGTACATCATGCGTTGTGTTTTAATCGCGCATGATTTAAACTGCGCCTAAGAGTGTATAAGCGCGTGTAAGGCGCGTTAATGCTGCGCATCGTTACTTTACTTTGTACTTGGAGCTATAGTCCACGAATATACGCCCCCCGCACAAACACACCCACACACATACACACACATCTTTTAATCATTCCAACATTAACCAAACCTCTTCCGATTGTTCTGATAGCTTGGTACCTTTTGTCCTTAGCCATTGTGAGATGCGGCGCATTTCAGAGGTTAGGTAACCTTTTTTTGGCTAGGCCTGCCAATTAAATTTCTCACAATCCTCCAAAGTTCCTTTTTCCAAGCATGGGAATTCTTCAATGCAATGGAAGGAGGATACTCACTTGGAGGATTATCAGTATCAATAGTATTTCATTTTGATTAACAGTGTCGTCCTGTTAGTTGCTAAGATAGGAGTAAATTAAGACATATAGCCTATAGATTCTAGTGATTTCTTTACTATCTAAAAATTATTTACTCTGAATCTCTGAAATCTTCAATCAATATCTTATAAAGGGCGCCTGTAGACCTACTGTTGTAAGCTATAGTTCAGTTCTGATATGCCTTTAATGTAGTGTGCAGATAACCTCTCACCATGAGCGAGTCTTAAAGTGACAAAAAGTTCTTCATGCGGTGGCATAAACAGAGGGCCGGGGGCAGGCGCACCCCCCTCCCCCGGTGGAAATCTGCCACCCATGTCAATTGACGTGAAAACTACATAGGTTATTTATTACAGTATTTGCTACGGTACAAAGGACAGCGCTTAAAATGAAAGTCAAGTCACCTAAACCATAAAAAAAATGTTGAAAAATGTCACGTCGAGATATGAGTACCTAAACAAAACATAACGTTTAAAAACCAAAGGTCAGTAAGTAAACAGTGCGCTCTAGATAAACTAGCCAGGTCATAAAATTTGGAGCGCGTCAGCTGCCGACGGAAGTCAAGGTAATCCACGAAAGTCTACATGTCGCCAAAGTCATTTATTTTAAAGTTTCCAACAATGCAAGGTGAAAAATTAAGACAACGATAATGATGGGGAAACACCCGTAGGCCAGAGCATTTCACTTCCCCAACTTAAAAGAATGATTTGTCTCCAATCAGAATAACATTTGGAAATAAGGCCAAAATGAAAAAGGCAAGCAATATTTAATTTTGGGTGGTGACAGCAAGGAATTTGGCTGGATATAAGTTCCAGCTTCCAGAGTTAATCAATGAAAATCACAATAAAATCACATTTTCAGTGTGCCTATATAGCCCAAAAGTGGCAAAATTTCATCAAATATAAAATTGGATCAATTGGGACGATAGTAGAAATTGTACAGAACGTTTTGCAAATGAAGACCATATATAGCCTATAACACATTTAGCATAAAAACTTATTAAATAGGTGCAAAAATAATTTTATATTTTATTTCTTGCGTGACAACAGTTGTAATGATGAATTCACCTAAAACCTTAAAAATTACACCCTAAATCTAACCTAATGGCCTAATTGTTGAATTCTGTCATGTCAGCAGTATCTAAACTAAGGTTGAGTAAACATTAAACGTGCTTAGCGTTGTCTAAAATTTTAGAATTTAGTTTTCATACAAAATTTGAATGGGATAAATTACAAAACAACAGCCGGAGGCCTAAGGGATTCCTAAATCTGATAAAATTATTCGAAAAAGAAGGGAGCAAGCAAGTACCTTACTCACCCACTTACTTACATATTACACACAAACTTTTACAATTTACAAAACAACAAAAAAAGATTTAAAGTTCCAGGTTCACACATCAATCCAGGAAATTTTCAAAGTACAAAATGACATGTTCCTTTGAAATTCAGCAGCTGACGACCAGGTGGTATTATTTTCTCCTGCTGCGGGTGGCTTGGTTCCCTCAGGTAAAGACATTTTTCAATAATTCTCACAGTTACTGTGCCATCCAAATCAGCTTCATGGCTCCTCTGCTCCCCTACGAGACGGGCTAATTTCATGTTAACAGCAGAAAGCTTCCCCATTTCAGTCGTTCGTGTGCCTTCCCCTGCCTCACTAAAGAAATCTATCAGGATCACTTTCTGGTACGGATTCAATGTCACTTGGTTAATGACTGTGCTCATCACTGGTCCAGGTGCAAATGTGACAGCTAATGGCGCAGCGTTGTCGACGGTTGCAGAGCCAAAGTTGTCCTCCATCCATAACTCTGCAGCTCCTCCATGGATGGAATGTCCATCCAATCCACGCTGACTCTGAGTTCTCTTGCATAAAAAACCCTGTGTTCACATGTTTTTACATACATGCATGCTTTCTTGGGAATACATATTAAGATGGGCTGGAAATCACTGATCCTTTGTTAAAGTTAAAGGTGCATTGTTCCATTTATGTCTATTGTGTTCTCTACTTCTACTTGATATGAGGCCTGGCACTTGCACAAACGCCCCATCAAGTACCGTGTGAAACCAACTTGCGGTTTGATGGTTGACGCAATAATGCCATTGCAACCCCTATTCAATCCTGTTCTAATATTGATGGTTAACCACTAATTCGTCGGTTTTTTGTTTATATCTTGGGAATGAATTGGTTTTGAGGGCTAAATTTGTCAGGACGACAATGAGTAAAAATACTGCCTTTCTATGATAATCAAATCGATACACTTCCCGGTAAATCAGGGGGGTCCCAAGACGATCGAACACGCACCTTTAAAAGACACTATCAGTGATTATCGGAAAGAGTCAAAATACATTGAAATTTGCAGGAATCGCGGTAAAATGAAGGTTGAGTCTATAGAATTCTCATAACTTACTTCTCCAACTGAAGAATTGGATAGAAAGAAAGAAATGCAGTGTGCAGAGATACGAATCTCCACTTCAATTACGTGTTGTAGTAAAGTGTCCGGTAAGGACAGTAAAGACGCAAAATATCCCGTTTGTCCCGATTAGGCGCGTCTGGTCCTCTCATTTAACAGGGTATGTTAAGATACCTTACTTGTTACAGAAATGCAGAAATATGATTTTTTTTTTCCAATTCCATGTTTTAGCCATCACTGATAGTGCCTTTAAGACTTGCCTGGGAATGTACAGTAGACTTGTATTCAGGCTTGAGTGCTTTTGAAGAGCAGTAAGTAGCTCTAATGCATGTACCATAGAACTGATCGATTTAATACAATCTGCTCAACCGTTGCTTTTGTCATCTTCAAGCACTCTCTCTCTCCTTACTTCAATACCCAGCTGTGAACTCTGGACCTTAATTTTTGCACTCGCCGTGCGGCCTTCTTCCATGGCCAATGCTCAGTTTCTCTATTGCCTTAGTCATCTCTTCCTCTGATTTCCAATATCCCCCATACATGATACTTCCTTCCACTAATAACCTTCCATTCTCGGTCCTTTCGCGTCTGTGCCTGTAGCTCTCCAGCGTTCCTTTGAGGTCTCCATTCTACTCTCTGACTCTCTCCTTGTACTTCCTCTCTCTCCTGATCAGCTTTTCTTATTACTTTACTGCCCTTGTTTTGTCGCCCAGGCGATATCTGGCCGTAATCCTCTTCCGATCGTTTATCAACATCTTCTGCAGACTTTATTTGAATCAAACATTTTCTTTCCGAATGGTATGGGGGATTAACTGGAAAAGCATTAAGTTGGTTCTTTCTCGTCATACCTGATGGCCGAACTCAATCCATACCAGTTCAGAGGTGCTGTCAGATCCTGTGGCGGTAGGTTGTGGAGTTCCCCAGGGCGCGTTACTGGACGATTGACTTCCTCTTGTTCCTGCCCACTACAGGATATCATCACTGCCCACGGCATTCACTTTGTGTTACGCTGAGACACCCAGCTCTCCTGACTTTCCCCCTCGGGATCGTGAAAGCAGCAATAAAAAAGATTTTGAAACATGGCATTGCAAACATCAGATCCTGGTGTAAACCAACAAGCTGATATTAAATGACAAGGAAGACGGAGATGGTTGTACTTTCGCTCTCTTTTAGCAGATCGGATAGCAACTCTCAGCACAACTATGACCATGGCAATCTGGTATACATTCCGTCAGCTGAAGCAGGAACCTTGGTTTCATTTAAATAAGCACTAAGAATGATCAATCATTTGTTAACACTTATGGCAAAGATGCTTGGCTTCAATAAGGAAAATTGGGCAGTTCGACAGTACCTTGATGAAAAATCTACCATCAGAGTGGTCCACGCCTTTGTTACATCAGGCTCGATCTGCAATTCCTTGCTTTATGGCCATTCAGGAAAAGCGAAGTGACCAAGGTTCAGCGAGTTCAAAATACAGCTGCCGTCTTGTCCTTAAAATCGTCGACGAGACCAGATCACACCAGCTCTCTAGCAACTACATTGGCTTCAATAACAGAGGGCAGTTTTAAGATTCTGCTCTTACCTATAAGGCCATCCACAGCATGGTCACCTGCCTATATCTCTTGTGAGCTCATCCAGCTGTATTCACCACCGAGAACCTTGAGATCATTCTTCTTGCTCCCAGCTGAGCAAAATTAGCCAACTCCTCAACAAAGTTCTATGGTGATTGATAGAGCTTTTGCTCGCAGCAGCACATTTGTGGAAAAATAAAACTCCCTAACAGTATCGCTTAGCTCAGGCAGCAACATTTTCAAGTACGTCTGAAGGACATTACTATTTACACAACATTTTCGCTCCTGATACGGGATCCGTTCTGATGCAGTCCATCCACTACTTAATTCTGTGGTTTTTTTTCTTTCTTTTTCTATCTCTACTTCATCCAATCCGGTTGCCTATGGAAGTTGTTTTCATCAGTTGGTAGGGTTTTAGGGCATCTGAATCCAGGAAGATCGAAACTTAAACCAATGTCGCTGGGTGGGGTACATACACCACAGATCCTCAAAGATGACGATGGGTGTATCCCCATATGTTTTAGTATGGGAGGCAACTGGGTTGTCTTTCTCTTCTATCTGTTGGTCCACAATATATATATGTTTGAATTTGTTACTTAAATTTAAAGTTATTTTGAAAATTGTGTTAATGAGGTATTGTTGTCTTAACATTAGAATTTTATCTTTTTTGTGTGAAGCGCCTAGGGGCCTCTGCATTAGGCGCTATCAAGAATTGTTGTATTATTATTATTATTATTAAGTTTTGGTCAGCGTTTGGTAGGTATTAGGGTAGCGTGGGTGTAACGGAGAGGGAAGAGACAAACAAACAAGTGAGCAGAAACGGATAATCTTACAACCAACTAACTAAATACACACGGAGCAGACAACAGACATTACAAATCCAAGCAGAAGTAAAGTTATCGCTCATCATGATAAATAACAGTTTTATTCCAGTATTTTGTCCGACGTTCAAAGACTGCCCGCTAAAATGACGTCCTGTCACTAAACAAGCAACTGTTAAGAAAATGTCACGTCGATGCTATGAGTTACCTGAACAATTTTTAAAAAAAACCAATTCGCCCTAACTAAATTGCCGTCCTGCATTGCCTGGGGCTTATTTATACCATTAATGGCGGCCTCAGCCTCACTTGACAAAAATTGTTTAACCGGCGACGAAAGAAGCAGGCGACGCGAGACGCTTTCCTCGTCTACAATTTTCCCCCCAGTCCGTCTGACTAGGCGTGCCACACAAAGAGCGGATCTGTAAATAAAGTAAAGGAACAAAACAACTACCAGAACCACTCAATTGAACAGGTAAGAAAAATAAACCGACAAAAGATTCGCAAGACAACGTTCAGTAAATGCGCTCTGAAAAAACAATAGCCCAAGGTCATAAAATTTGGGAGGAGTAGCTGCACGGAACAATCGTCCTCCAACTCTATGAAGTCAAGGTTACGCACTTAACTAAAGTTCTGTGTCGCAAAATTCCATTTAACATTAATTTACAACAATTCAAGGTGAAAATAAAGATAAAGATAATGATGGGGAAACACCCGTAGGCCAGAGCCATTATCACTTCCCCACCTTTCAGAATATTTGTCCCCAAATCAGAATCATGCTTCCGGATATAATGCCCGAAAATTGAAAAATCAAGCTAAATTTTCCCTTGCGACAAAATGTGTGGTGTGTGTGTGTGTGTAACTTTACATATTTAATTTTGGGTGGTGACAGCAAGGAATTTGGCTGGATATAAGTTCCAGCTTCCAGAGTTATCATGACAAACTCACCATAAATCACATTTTCAAGTGTGCCTATTAGCAAAGGTTGCAAAAGTGGCCAACATTTCATCAATATAAAATTGGACAATTGGACATAATAGAAAATTATGAAGTTTTGCCGTCACCTCAAGCCAAATGCAGTAACGATATAGGCCTTATACAACATGTTTTAGCATAAAATAATCTTATTAAATACGGGCAAAAAGATTTTTTATTTTTCATTTTTTGCATACGACAGGTAATGAGGAATTCAACCTAACTAACAATTACGCCCTAAACTCAACCCAATGGCCTCGAATTGTGAATTTCTGTCCATGTCAGCAGTAGGGGGGGTAACATAAAACAGGTTGAGTAAAGATAACTTGCTAGTTGTTGTCTAGTACTTTTAGAACTTTATTTTCATACAAAATTTGAATGGGTAAAATGACAAAATAACAGCCGGGCCTAAGGGAATCCCTAAATCTAAACAATATTCGAAAGGGAGCAAGTTACCCTTACTCTACAGACTACTTACATATACCCACATCTTTTACACATTAAAAACAAACCAAAAAAAAAAAAATCATTTCAAAAGTTCAAATCCAGGTTCACGACGTCAATCCAGGAATTATTCAAAGTCAAATCCTAGTTCCTTGAAATATTCAGCACTGGCGGGTGGTATGTCTTCTCCTCTGCGTGGCTGAGCTTGGTTCCATTAGGTAAAGTACAGTTTTATCCAAATAATTCTCACAGTTATGTGCCGTGACGATAGTGTTCCAAAACAACTTTACGGCTCCTCTCTCCCCTGCGAGACTGGCTATTTCATGTTACGCAGAAACTCCCATTTCAGTCGTTCGTGTCCTTCCCCTGCCTCACTAAAGAAATCCGGATCACTTGCTGGTACTTGATTCAATGTTCACTTTTTAAGACTGTGTCATCGCTGGCTCCGGTGCAAATGTTGACATCTAATGACGCAGCGTTGTCGACGGTTGCAGAGCCAGATGTCTCCTCCAGAAACTGCTGCAGCTCCTCCTTGGATGGAATGTCTATAGACACTGATGCAGGTGCTGTTTCTGCTCCTGTTGGAAGGTCTACACCAGGGCCTACATCTATCGCTGGCACAACGGCTGCTTCCGATGGATAATTGGCTTGAGATGTTTCAACGGCGCTGCTGGAGTAGTAACGCTCACATCCGTCACAGTTGAGGTAGTAGCAGTAGAGAAATAGTTGAAGGCCAGCTCTCTGTCACACTACCAGGATTGGTCATGGTAGGCCTAGCACCAATGTCAGAGCTTACCGGCATTTGGTCAGCAATTTTTGGGATTTGGTATTCCAATACTGGGTGATTCAACCCCAGTGATTTCCGTCGCCGACAAATTTCTTTATGCCGGGTAAGATCATTAGGCCTGGCTGTGAAGTATGGGCAAGCGTCACACCGTAGCCTTTTCTTTTTATGTTTGTCAGACACATGGCGGAGCAAGCTCTTATACTTGCTGTACGCTTTCCCACAAGCAGTACACAAATACTGACAAAGTGAACGCGATGCCATGTTTCATATGATTGCTATCAAACGACGGAATGCGGCGTTGCTTAAGCGCAAGGCCTTTATATTATGTAGCTAGACCCGGCTAGATAGGCGGGAAGGGGACGGTGAAACACAAATGAAACTCACCTTATTTAGACTGAGAGAGTGCAAACTGGAGGATTTTAAAACCCCTGTTGTGTTGCATGTTTTCCTCTTGAAGGGCTCAAGAATTAAATTAGGCAAATTAACAGCTGCCTTGCTCTGCAGTCTGCTTCTGTGTGCACATGGAGTTGCTCCAGGTGGGTGACACTGTGTACAAATGCCCGTAGTAATAGTGCCACCATTTTCGATAAGTCACCTAATTATTTATGCAGTATGACGTACGCCGGGAATGACGTAGCGGCACAGCGCCACGTATGACCGGCGATCCCTAAGTCACATATTTCATGCAGTATGCCTCCACTTTGTTGACCGAGTGTCCTATCCCGATTTATTTAGGATCCCTGGTTGCTCTCTGAGTTAAGCAGCTGTAGCGCCCTCTGTTGTTGGAATGCTAATTTGGTAAAGGGTCTAACTCAGAGATAGCAGGACATGAAAAGTGTTTTTAGTGTGGTAAAAACATGAAAAGTGTTTTTAGTGTGGTAAAATGATCTATCTTAAGATAGATTGTTTTACCATGTGAAATATATTGAGATGAAGTTGGGGTTGCAATGGCAAAATCATTTCACTTAGATATAGACTGTTTTACCATATTAAGAGGGAAGTGGGAATGTTCTATCTTGAAGATAGTTAATTTTACCAAGTTAAAAACAGAAAAAGTGATAAAACTGCTTCAGATAGAAAAACATATCTTGAAAATGAAGCTTTTTGGGAGTTAGCCGTTAGCACCAATAGAAGGAGCCCCCAAATTACCAAAGAAAATGTGTTAACTCAAAATTGCCAAAAATTGAGTTAGATAGTTTTACCAAAACAGGGCTGACTAGAGGGTCCCTGTTTCTCTCGGTAGACGTTTCATATAGAAGTCCCATTGATGCAAATGAGGTATGCGCTGTATGACTTTGTGCAGTAGTGCTTGACGGAATGAATGGCAATACCTCATTTGCATCAATGGGACTTCTATATGAAACGTCTACCTTTCTCTCCCCCTGGTATTTAACTGTAAACATAATAATGAATGTTTGCAGTCAACTATTCGATAAATAAAGAAGAAGAAATAAATCTATGACAGAAACTCACTATTCCTTAACAGAATAAACCTGTGCTTTATTCCATGAAGGGTTTCCAAATTCATAAGTGTGTCAGTAAAAAAAGTGTGTCAGATGGGTCAGGTTACGGAAACTCCATATTTTTCAGATCTTTATGTAAACAACAGTGAGCTGCATCTATGACTGCACAGCATCATAAGTATACCTGTAAACCTTTGGCGAGTATTATTGAAGAGCAACGGCGAATTGATGAACACATCATCATACCGAGAACCGGTAGATTTGCCAGCGTTTTTACTTCATTTGATATTACTTATTATTAGGTTTAGCAAAGTCTCAGCAATTTTTTTCTGACATGACAGAAAATGTTTGAGCATTGATTATCTCATTTTCTCAGTAATCTTCTAACAAATCTTTGTCTTTTTCATATCTTTGCTTTAGTCACCTCACTTTTGTGCTGATATGTTTTCAGGTACTTTTTTAGATGGTCTACTTTTTCTTCCAGTTCTTCTATTTTTCTTTTGTGTGGATCATGCCATGTGCACTTGTATCACCCACTGCACCTAAGTCAACATGGTGTATTGGTGATCTCAATTATCATGACAATGGAATTCTGTCTGAGTCGATGCCTCTGCCATACGTTTCTCATTTTCCATTCCCTTGTCCTCCTCCTGGCATGCTTGGCATTAAATGTCTAGTTTGATGTACCATCGTACACGATAGCAATTTCTGACCATGACATCATTTGGACTGAAGTGCCTGGATCATATTTGAACTGATGGACCAATGTCTTTTAGGTTTATATCCAGTATTGAGTACCATTTCTGGATAAGTTCATGGTCTGCAAAGGGAAATCGTGAAAGAACAAAAAACTTCTTTAGAGTAGAAAATTTTTATACGTATATAAATTAACACCTCTATTGTGATCAGCACTCAAAATAATGAGTAGCTCCACTCTGAGTAAGAACTTCTGACGGTTTTAAACAATAGCATGATTAACATATTTTATTACGGAAACCCCCTGACTTTCTGTCTTTTGAAATTCTTTGGGGGGGCAGCCACCTTTCAAGTGCCTCTGGAGGTTTGTGGTGTTGTACTAAAATAAAATGGCAAGTTCAACAAATAATGGAATTCCTATTGCTAAGACACAACCAAATCTTACCGTGTCTGAATCCTGTTCATGGAAATCGTCATAGTGTTGTTTGCTTTCCTCTGTCGACATGAACCGTTTTGCACTCTGGGGGCATATGAATGAGATTCCTCTGGTGGAGCAACCTACAAGAATGAGAAGAGTGTTGGCAAAAAAAATATGACATTTCAAAAAATCTGATAAAAATTGAACATAACAGTATTTACCAAACATCTTTAAATTGGAGAAAGTCATTCTTCTAATTCTAATGCAAGAATTTGGGATTTTACTTTTTAAAATACTTTCATGAATGTTTTGGGTTGAAATAATTAGCCACCTGAGTCTCTGTGAAGTTATCGTTCTTTCTTAATTCAAAAATTTAAAAAAATCCTGTTATAACTAAATACATCATTGCACCCTAAAATTGAGGGACCAGCTATACTATATATGTGATGTGATCTGGGAAAACCCGCCACATGTCGCACACAGGATAGTTTTGAGAAAATAAAGAAAATGGCTTTTAAGTTTTTTTATTGTACTTTATTTTTTGTCAGATTGTATAAGGCGTAACTTTTGATGCATGTATCAAAGAAGAAAGAAGTAAACAGTTATGGAAACTTAATACTTCAAACTCTGCAGTGATAGTAAAAACTCAAAATATAAATTTCCCACCATGTGGCAGGTTTTCCCAGATCGCATCACATATGTTTATATAGTAGTCTTGTTTGCACACAGTTGTCAGTCAAGTGTAGTGTTACAATCCTGAAATTTTGTACAATCTAATGGAACAAACTAAAAGCAAATGTGACTGAATTCTATTCTAGGACTTGGGAGCAGAAATTGGGTAGCCTTCATTGAAACTGCTGAACATTTTGCAGGGCTTCATCAATCTTTTAGTTTATACTAGTAGCATACACATTGTATATTAGTATGTGTATAAACTAGGTACTAATGATGTGATACCCACCTCACAAAGCTAGTGGCTCTTGCATGGAACAACCATTTAAGTTGTGGCTTTTTGTGGCCATGAATACTGTTTAACATTCTTGAAAATTTCGCTATTTCTCCTCTATGCTGGTTAGTATTTTTGGGATTACTGAATTTCTTCAGCTTCCTCAGGTACGATGCAAAGGATATCCTGATCTGGAGATGATAAAAAGGTAATATTGTTTTTGTTGCTTTTTCTTTCATCATAACAATGCAGGCATTGACATTCTATCATTTCTTATTACTGTACTCTCTAATAAATGCCCTGGCACATTGCACTTTTTGGAAGATTTGGGTACACAAGAATCACCCAGCTCCCCTTTTCAAACAACCATGACTACCCTGCCCGAAAACCTCAACTCTCCTCTCCACAACATCAACCATCTCTTCCTAATAATCACATGCAACTAAACTTCTGTATCCCCTGACCCACCTCACTCTAAATACAAGTGATAACTCAGTGGATGGTGGATAATACCGTTTTAACACTTCAATGCATTAAAATTTATCATTTAAGACATGTTGCACACAATAATAAAACATGTTTAAAACAAACAAAAAACACTAATCCTGTCCAGCGGCGTTCCCGTCGGCTTGGTTTGTTACTCCACCATGACTTGCCCTTCTCATCCTGTCTTTTGATTTCCAGCATTTGTTATTGAGGTTTGAAGGTACACTCCCTGAGTTTGGCCTGGAAAATTCTGTTGGTCCGAGCTAGGGGATCCCGAAAGTGTGTGTCCTGCATTAGATCCCTTTATTTCATCCTTGCGACTGAACTTTCCTCTGTGCCAGTTTTTATGGAGCAGTTCTTCATCAGTGTAAACACCATGCGTTTGGTCCAGAAACTTGAGTATAAAACCAACAGCATTCTCAATTTTATGAATGTTGTTGTTGTATGTGGCCTTAGGAACAAGAATCTTGTTCATTTCAGCCCTACAACCACCATGTTTACTTCCTCTCTTAAAGGTGCTGTTACTTTTCTGCCTCCGAACAAAAATATAATTCTTCAGGGTCTCAGTGTAGCAATCTTCGTACTGTTTCTTCTGACTTCCCCCAAGATCTACCCTAACAACTTGTTTTGCATACGTACATTATAATTTATTGCTAACAGCAGCCTCTCTTTGATGAAAAGAAAAGTAAAACTAAATATAGAAAAAGCATGTTGGCTTTTGTTTAAATCATGTCATAATTTGATATACTTTGTCTGGATTACTGGAACATCGGAGGCAGTATTATCATAAGATAGAGCAAACCTGTGAACAGGATGGAATAGAAAGTCTAAAAATGTGGTGGATCCGTTTTCAGAAAAGGAAGAGTGAATGGGTGAAAGTCTCTGGATGCCCCTTAAAGCATCAAAAAGAGATGATCGTGTCCTATGGAGGATTCATGCATTGAATGGTAGTTAGCATTGAATGGTAGTTAGCATTGCCTATCACAACTGTGAGGAGGTATTTGTGGTAGCAAATTGGGTTGAAACCATTCAGTATACCTTGCTACTCATTTGATGATGAGAGTCATACAAACCTGATTTTTTTGGAAGCTCAACAATCCATTTGGAATGAATCCATGCTTTGAGCGAGTAGAGTCTACCACCTTTACCAAGTACTTTAAAACCTCCCGATCTTCCCGTCAAGCAATTCATTTTGTGATTGTATGGTTTGAAGAAATGTTTAAACTAAGTAGATGAATGGTCATCTGTCAAGTTGAACTCTTCCCATTTAGTCTTTTAGGGATTATATCTGGCTGCTCTGTCACCAGCTCATGAATGAGATGCTTGCTATAAAAGTACCCCTTATCCTTGAGAAGCTGTCTCATTTTCAATTTTGAACCACAAAATCCCAGCTCTTTGTTCACTCTATCAGTAGATATTAGAGTAGGCTATTGTCTTTGTTCATATATCATCAATTTCATCTTCCTATGATTCCTCTATCAAAGTCATCATTTCCATCCAAGATTTAGCTTTATGTTTTGGTCTTCTTTTCTTCGGTGAAACTGGCAATGTCTTAATTCTTTGTAGCATTGACTTCACCCCAGTAGGCATTGGTGTAAGTAAGGCAGTATTTTGCCTGCTCACTGGAACTCATTTGAAAGTCTTTGGAATTATCACTAATCTGGTGCTATATCTGGACCCCCCCATTTTGTTATAATGGGGGGGGGGTAGCTAATGTCAATACCTTTCATAATACTAAGTATGTTGAAATTGAAGCTTGAAGTGAGGGGCTAGCATCAAAATACTAGTTAAATAGGGGTAAATTAAGGGTCATTGACCTCTGACGTCACTGTCCACCACTGCCGCAACCAGGGCTGGAAAAAATGCAAAAATTTCCCGGGAATACCATCCAAACTTCCCTCCAATATTTCAAAATTTCCCTCAAATTCTTATGTATTTCTTTATTTAAAGGACAAAAATTTCCCTCCAAATATAAAAATTTCCCGGGAATGTCATTCCCAAATTCCCCACTTTTTCCAGACATGGCCGCAACATCAGACATGCATTTTCAGAAGTCCCAACTTAGGTATGCCTAAATCAATTATATACACCAGACACTTTTTTGTCAAATCAAATTGTGTTATCTCTTATTTAAAGGTGCTGGGAAACAAACTTGTAGTTTTTATGGTAGAAGCAATAATGCATATTGCAAAGCCTTATTCAATACTGTGCTAATATTGATGGTTAACCATTAATATGGTGGTGTTTTGTTTATATCTTGAGAATTAAATGGATTTGAGGGCTCAAATTTCAGGACAACAATGAGAAAATTACAGCCTTTCATCTAATATCAAAATCGATACTGCTTCTGGTTAAATCAGGGGGTCCCAAAGACGATCGGAACACACTTTTTTTTTTTTTTTTTTTTGGGGGGTTGTTAGGGTTTAAGGGGATTTTTGGGTTTAAGGGGGGTATTTGCAGCTGATTATTTAAAAATTTGTAAACCGCTCCCGCCAGGGGGATTTAGCGGTTCGAGAACCGCGACGTGTATTTTGGTAGAAGCAATAATGCATATTGCAAAGCCTTATTCAATACTGTGCTAATATTGATGGTTAACCATTAATATGGTGGTGTTTTGTTTATATCTTGAGAATTAAATGGATTTGAGGGCTCAAATTTCAGGACAACAATGAGAAAATTACAGCCTTTCATCTAATATCAAAATCGATACTGCTTCTGGTTAAATCAGGGGGTCCCAAAGACGATCGGAACACACCTTTAAGGCTATATAGGAAATTAGAAATTTCACAATTTTTGTACCCAAAATAATTCTCACCTTAATCCTTTCAGATTGGGATAATTTTGATAGAAAGCTGTACATCAGTGCAAAAATCAGAATTTTCACATTTTTTAGATACACTTGTTATGTGAAATATATATAGCTCATTGCACCTTTAAATTCTGATATTGGCAAAAGCTTGCTCTATTTCAAACCAATTCACTGCAAAAGTAGGTCATCATCTACTTTTATACTTTATGACTGTAGTATTCAACATTTTTTATCTAAAATTTGGTAGGGACATAAATTACACACACAAAATTTACTTTTATTCGACATGACCCAAACATAACATGAAGGAAAACCGACTTTAGGTCTTTGTGAAAGAGAATGAAAATTGGCCTGTGGTAGGTTTGATCCAGCTGTCCAGTAGTCGCACCTGCTATTGCTGAAATACCTATCCATATAGCAATACATGATAGCATTCAGGGGCAGCGTCTGGAGGGTGGCAGGGAGCGGCCCTAAGGTCCGTATGCACAAAAGAGTTAGACCGGGTGTAAAGTTAGACCTGGTCTAAGTGTAATTTTATTCCCACCAGAAAAGACACTCCTTGCACTGACGTGAGTGGGGCAATCCGTTGTGCATGTGTATGTCACTAAAATTTGTTAAGTTTTTTAAAAAGTTCAATTGGAACCAAACTTGTATCATAGGTGCACAATGGGATCTCTCATGTTGATGAGGTCAAAGGTCACATGCCAAGGTCAAATGTTATTTGAGGTCAGGTTGAAAAATAGGCTAAAAATGTAAAATTGACCTACATTGAAAAGTTCAAACTTGAGTCATAGGTGCAATATGGGATCCATCATTTGTTGGCGAGGTCAAAGGTCATGTGAGGTCAAGTTGTAAGATAGGCTGGGTAGCCCACAGCTTATATTCTTTGAATATAGCGATCACAAGAACCGCAAAATTCTAGTTAATTTATGAAGAAAATGTGAATAACTGTCAATTATGGACAAAACTAATTTTGACTTAGACCAGATTTAGAGTTAAACCTGGTCTAACTAGACCAGGGAGTCAGACACTTCTGCAATGTAATTTTGGCCCCACAACCATGTTGTGGACAGCCTATGTGATCATGCAGATGTTTGGATGACCAATGAAATTCATTAATCCACTCTACAGACTAAATGACTAGTCAATGAACTTCTAACATGTGTGGTATACTTTTTGGACAGGTTATGAATATTAATGAGCTCATTTGCATACTTTGATAAAATGTGATTAAACCACAGTTGTGGGGACCCCTCTTAATTATGCACTGCGTAATTCTTATTATGTTGTTGTATTTTTGCTCCCTGTTTTTTGCATGTTTCTCAATTTCACCAATCCTCCACTTAACCTGAGTGAATACCATTGCAATGTACCATTACCTTGTATTGTGTAGTACTACTCATAATACTACTGGCCATGTAAATATCAAACAATTTAATTCTCTATAGATGATGTGACATAAATGTTTACAAACTTAAGTTAGCACCTTACCCATACAACTACACATTCAATAGCCTTATCATAAGCCTACTGATTGAGCACAATTTTAAAAGCACAAGCACTGCCAGGTGTGCACGCATACTGTCAGGCAGTGTCTTGTTCATTGCCCAATGTTGACATCACGTCACATCATTTATAGCTTACGAAATTGACATTAAATAGAATACAAAGGGGCATTATAGAACACATCCATTAAAATTCCAGAATCAGATAAAATGTACTCTTTTTGTCTTTAATACAGATTTCAAGCCAACCACTTGCACGTTATATTATACAAATATATATACTGCCATGAGAGGCTCTGGTTAAAACTATGAGCATGAGGTGACATCAAGTAGGCCTGCTATTTTCATGATGGGCAAATCTACGTAAGATTGCAATATTTTTACTTAAAAAAATATTAAAAAATAATAATTTTGCAGCCCAAAATGCATTTTTCGGCCTAGAAATCCCTGCCACCAAATATTTCAACCACAACCATCATTTTCTTAAATCTCATATATTTATCCTTCAAATAGAGGTGGTTGTGTTTTGTTGTACCGAGGGGAGGGTAACTCGAAAACTAGAGCACTTTTCAAAGCTCGGCCGCTGCGTTACTTAATACAGTTTACAATTGTTACTTTTCGTATTATTATATAATATACTGTATTATACATTTCTGTCACGTACGATATGTTATGCTGAATAAATTGAATCTTGAAATAGTATTCCTGCTTGATGTCACCGAGGGACCATAGTTTTAAGCCAGAGGCTCGAATAAAGGCGGTATATTATTTGTTTTATATACTTAATTCATAAATTTCCATAATTTTCGTCTTTCAATGCAAGGTCGCCTTTAGACAACAGTGAGGTTCAGAACCTAAAGTACTCTTTACATCCGTAGAGAGTACCGCTCACTGTGTTACGCGCATGCGCAGTATAACAGCTTGCACACATCTTCATAAAAATAGTGAAACTATTTCAAATCACGCCAGAGATGTTTAACCAATTAATAAGCTCAAATTTATTATTGAAGTATATAATGCTGTCTGTCCAGTTAACTTAGATGTGTTTTTTTATTATTTTTGAAAAAAGTATTGAAAGAAAAGTTGTTTCACTTGAAAATGGATTTTCTTCTGTACATTTTTATTCAATTTACACTGATTTTTTATTGGTAAACGACAACAAACCAGGTCCAGGTGAATAATTGACTGACTCTAAACTTTTGTTGGCAAATCCATTCACGAGTTACAGGCTTTCAGTGCATGTTACAAACAATTTCATAATTGACTTTTCTTAAATCGGGTGTTGCACATGCATTAATGCACTTGTCAATTTCAATCCCGGCCCTGGTGGGTCCGGACATAGCCGGGCATGTACCAAAAAAGTATGCCCCGCAAGCGGGATGGTAGCAGGGACTTCGCGGGAATGTTACATTAGCTTGCCCAGCCCTGCCGGGACAATCATGATGATAGCTGGACTTAAGACGGGAGGTACAAAAAATTTTTCCCGCACCGCAGGGACATAAACGGGGACTTTAAGCATGTGTCACACCATATAAACCAGGCTATCACAGTGCGCAGTATCGCCCGTCAAATCACCATTTTATCTAGCTACCATTGCAGTCCGATCTCTTCCATGTCGTGAAAGGCAGCCAAACAAGCTATACAAGTGTCGCACGGTTGAGATATAACTAATCCGAGGATCGATTTTTCAACGTAAAATCGCCAGAAAACATAAAAAACCCCCCACAATCAAACATTAACTGAATTCACAAGAAATTATAGAAGTTGTTCATTAATTCATAAAATCACTTAGGTAGTGAAAGCGATTTGATATTTCTTGGTAAATGCCAGGAATATAGTCATTCTGGATTTTTTAAACAAAACCCCCCCCCCCCCCGTACTAAACAAGGTTTGTTTTCAACATTAAATTCCGATGTGGTGAAATTTTACAGCTCGGTTCTGACACTCCCGCGATCCAAAATGTAGTATGATTTAATATAGCTAGAATGTTGTCGCATAGCCGGGACCGACCCGGGATTGTACAGAGTTTTTAAAGCAGTCCGCGCCCCACTG
This sequence comes from Ophioderma brevispina, assembly GCA_023653785.1. Taxonomy (NCBI): domain Eukaryota; kingdom Metazoa; phylum Echinodermata; class Ophiuroidea; order Amphilepidida; family Ophiodermatidae; genus Ophioderma; species Ophioderma brevispina. The sequence goes on from JAMKCH010006131.1 coordinate 23,222, forward strand.
GCCGAGAATATAGGGGGATTGTCACACCGAAGCCCGGCTAGTAGGGGCAGGGACATGCGGGGGATGTACAAAAAATATAACCAGGCTACCACGGGATTCATGCACTATTAGCGGGGACAAAGCGGGGGTGTCACAAGTGCAAAATGTACATTCCCGCTAAGTCCACGCTAGTCCCGGGACCCCCAGGGCCGGGATTGAGATTGACAATGACCATAATGCACAATAATACTAATAAAGAGGTCCTGTCTGGTGTAATCGATTGGTATGAACAAAAGAATCAAATAGCTCTCCTGTAATATCGTTGAATCATCTCCTCCTCGATAACTTTTACTACCTACAAACCGGAGTCAATGATGGAATCTTGTAGCAAACCTTTATTCGCTCATTTTTAAAACAAGGGTGAAATGCCAAGGTTCAAATTGACCCATTCCTTTTGTCATATAAAAATCGTCTTGGGTCCAAAGATACCAACAACTTTTGAAAGTGCATATCCATGCCAGTAACAAAGAGATGAATACATGGATTTTTGTTGATGTTCCCGATTAGCAAATCACTGCTTATCCCTTTAAAACATACCCTTCAATTTTGAATGCATTTAGGTTTTAGCTCGATATCCTGTCCATTTGTCCACCTTTCATACCTCATTTGCATACTTGGGACTAAAACTTCTACCCAAATATAGAGAAATCCGACCAGCCAAGTGATGGTCAAAGTTGATATGCTGTTACTGCGAGCATCCAACTAAAAACCTTCCCAATTTAGAGAATAAAGAGCCGGTTCCCAAAATCATACCTTTATTCTCATTCTTAAACAGCTTTAACATTTAACCCAATTTTGCGATACTTTATGGCTTAAATATAACAAGAAAGGACCAACACGTTGAACGCAACGATCATATGCAACAAGACGCAATGTTGGCAGGCACGCGCGAACGTAGCAAAACGCGGAATGACACGAGCGCTTCAACCTAAAAATAACATCAATACGCAGCGCGTACTACCCCGGGTTCAATTGTCGAATTTAACCCAGGCATCAGCCAATGAAATTGCTTATATTTTCATAGCTATTTAAGAATCTTATGTATGTTTGTACTACACTTGAATACACACAATTCAAGCAGGATGTCCCCAGCTATGGCAAACAGATTGGTGTATACTTCAGAGATTTCAAACTCCTCTAAAATTTACAAGGGTGAGATGTGTGAATGGAAGTAACATTTTAAACAACAATCTAATTTTGAGGGTTAACAAACAGAAGGATGTAACTCAGCACTGAAAGAAATATTAAAGAATTTCTTTAATTCTGCTGTAATACTGCTTTTGTGATGTTTAATATTTTCTACTAAGCAAATCTATTCATTACTCAAAATGTAAACATCTCATAAAGCTCATATATGGTACTGTAAGCAACATTATATATACTTTAGTCAACCCTCGATTTTATGTAAAAAGAAAATGTTCGTAATAATGGATTTAATTTTGCATGTTTTTGTCTCATTGCTTCCTTAAAGCTTAGGTATTTTTCGAAGAGTGTTAGCTCCTTCAGACAATTCCACATCCAACAAACCCCCTCAGATTTGAATAACCTCAAACAACGGGCAGGTATTTTCCGGTGGAACATAAAAATTTGGTATATATCCCTACACCAAAATACAATATCCACATTTCCCACTGAAACGGACACTTCGAGTAAAGTTTACTCTGATTTTTTTTCAGAAAGTACACATACTCCTTAACATTCATAAATGAAAAGTTCCAATATGACACTGGTTTACAATATAGTTTTCCAATATTTTATTAGATACCCACCTCTTTATAAAATATTTACAAAAACAATGATAACTGTATATTTATAAATGCAGATGATCAGATTCATGCGAGTCCAACAAGGTTGTACGTGCAATAGCTGCTAAGTGATACATCTGTATGCGGTCATATATTAGAATAACTAAATTGAACTTTCCTCGAGTCAGTGGATCTTGAAATAGTTCTTTGGGCGACTGTCGCCTGAAGAACCATATCAAGAGCTACTGACCCAAAGACATTGCATAATATTATGTTTGCACTTACATGTACTACCTTGTCGCAATCACACCGCAAGATGGTTCACCATACTAGTGAAGTTTAAAAGCCCAAATTCATTTCAGTCTTGAATATCTGTGGATGTTAAAACACTCGCATCATATTGTGATTTTTGCTCAAAGGATACAATTGTATTAAGCAAGGGGATATTAAATAGATTGCCAAATTATGGCCAGAAAGTTTGACAAAGCTTTAGTGCAAACTGCCAAGTCTGTCCCAAGCATTTTCACCAAAACAACTTGTAGATTTTAGTTTTAAAAAAGGCATTTTTAATACTGATTTGGAAGGAAAATTCTTGAAAGACTTCAAAATGAATTTTACTTTTTTTTTCTCTTCTATCCAAATTCCGATAGCAATTACAGATCCAAGTATTTATCCAAGGAAGACAATATTTGAAAGACAAAAAATGGAAGCTCTTGTATAGTTTCAATGACAGCATGATACCATTTAATTGCTGCAAAAAGAAAGTTTGTTTCACGTACTAGTATTTTAAAAAGCAGCAAGCTGAAATTGGTCATTGCATAGGGTTATGTGGCTCTACATGCTTAAGTGTGACAAACTTTTTTTGGTCTTAAAGTGACTTGCTATTAATGTTATGTACTAAGGCACTTATTTATCTTGTATATTAAAGCCTAGATCTGTTTTGTTGTAAAATAAGTTACATACCATTACATCACTGTATTTTCTTGATCTGTTGGGGGATGAGGTACTTCATCCTTAATACCACTGAATAAAGTACCTTGCAATTCCAGATTTGCTCCCATTCCTAAGATCAATTTTGAACCAAATTTGTATTGTGTTGTAAGATTATTAATAAAATGATACAAGTCACCATAACGATTTTAATCAGCTTTACATTTTTGGAATGTGGCTAAATATAAACATAGACACTGTTGTACTTTTTTTCTGTATTACTCCCTATATTTTCAATGTTTTACATCAATATTAATGAGACACTGGCACGTTTGCAAAATAGTGCACTTAAGATTTTCAAAATTGATATTTTGCATGGTTGTAAAGCCTTTCTATATGTTAAGCCCTCACCTGAAATGATTAAGCCCAAATTAGCAGCATCCTAATTGGTAAAATGGTTTTATTCTCAGATCAAGGAATCATGACATTGAACACAAGAAATGTTATTATATTAAAGCCACATAAAGGTCACATATGTACTTTGCTACATTTAGTCCTCACCTGAAATGATTAAGCCCAAATCAATACCCTTATGGTTAAACAGAATGATTTTAGTGGGTTTTTTTAGTAAACAGTGGATAATGGTGTTTACGAAAGCACACGCCAGAGTTGATTCCTCAATATCCACCCTCTTTGACTGGTCTGTGGTCTTGTGATATTTGTGTAATGAACATTTTTGTTGATTTCAGTTGCAAAAATAGGTTAAAAATCACTGGATGCCTTGAGCCTCAAAGACTCATCTTTGTTCTTATAATACATGTGCAAGTGCCATACTTAAGCAGAGACAGGAGGAATGGGAGGCAAAAGGCAGTGCCAAAAATACTCACTATGAGCTAAAAAACCTCTTCCCAGGCACAGTTCAATAGCTTCATTCACAGTACATTGAGCAAATACACCCTCTGTGTCTTAGTGCATGATTTATGATACCACGAACATGCATGGTCAGCTTTTTTAAAACAGGTGCACATCAAGGCTACTGACTCGGGCCTTGTAGATTAGCATGCCTTGCCTCATCGTGACTACCACATCCATTCAGTATGTACACCCATCTGTAGCATCTTTTATATGGAATGGTGAGAATAAAACGCTGAATGAGAAGAATGAAGTGATTGTATGTGTCATTTCAATGCAGAAATTATTCTAATGAAAATCAATAAAAAATGTTAAAAAACAAAAGCCAATTCAAATGTTGTCTTAAAGGAGAAGACGTACAATGAATAATATTAATAAGATACACATTAAAATAGTATTGACCACACGTGGAGTGGTTTCATAGAAACAGAATTAAAGTAAAACCATTCCATCGACCATGTGTTATACGATACGGTATGACGTTTGCGTCTACATTCCATTGGAAATACACATGAAAGCGGCACATGTGAAGGTGTATGGCACTACTGTGCCGTCCGTATCGAATACGCACAGCGTATACATATCACCATATACATCAGACTCTTTCACTCCCTACATACTCTGTTTTCCCTACTCACACCTTACTAAATACATCTGTCACTCCCCCACAATCTGCTTACGACCAAGTCCTCCTCTTTGCGCGTCTTACGTCATCCTTACTCTCACCCCAAAACCCCTCGTTCGATCCCTCCCCCCCCAACAATTCCACTATCCATACTCTCTTCACCACAATCTCCCTGCTAGAGCCCTTTTACCGCCCCCCACCCGTTCCTTATCCCGTACCCCCCGTTTTTCTGTTCCAGTTCGCTTTAAGAATCAACTCCTACCCTCTCCTCTCTGAACTTCTTCCTCCTTTTACCGCGAATTTCAAAATAGCGCATGGTCAAGACAAAACTTGTTTTTAATTCATTTTTCTGGTAGTATTAATTTGTGTTTCCCATGTAACCACTCCGTATGTGTTCAATAAGTGTTTTATAGCAATATTGTATGTTATCTTTGTACAGGTTCTCCTTAATTCTTTAAAATTAGGGGAATGTCAAATGCACTTCTTGCTACTGGGATTTACCGATTTGAATCCAAGCAACATGTTTCAGACCACTCAATTCCCTCCCCTAAATTATAAAAATGTCTTACATTCTTGCCAGAAATCACAAATTTTATAGAAAAATAGCAGAACAGAGGCACATTTCGGTAACAATTGTACCTCTAACTTACAGATTATTCGCCAAAGAGCAAGATTTGAATCTTACCAACCACCTTTAAGACATAATACAGGGATACAAAATATACATGTATAACATTATTCAATATTTATGTTGTGGTAGCACACGAAAGTAAAAAGTCTAAGACAATAGCTGCCAAAAAGGCATTTTGGTGAAACCTCGGAGTTTTAAAAAAAATTGCCGAGAGCATTGCAGCTGCTGTCTACAACATTTTACCTCCCTACGTAGAAGCTTATGAAGACATTTAAAATTTAAAACAGCACACCTTTAAAATTCTTTCTGCATATTGTGATGACATGGCTGTCTTGTCCACTTTTAAGTACACTCATAGTATAGATACTTTACATTATGAAAGAACACACACAAACACTGATTACATCACATATCTATACATCATTGTAACCAAGAAAAAAAAATCGCACTTCATAAATTGTATAATGAGTGCAACCATGCTTATTAAACTCATTGAGTTTCCAATATACAGATAATTGTTATGAGTCACTCCAATGAACTACACCAATAGCAAATTCAGAGATCTAAACAACAAAAAAATAAGTTGGAAGACATAGTGGCAATTTGTTAAATGCTCCACTGAAAGAAATTTAGGTTCAAATTGACAAGAATGCCGTTTTAAATTCAATTACAGAATTGCTGTTTCCCTCTATTTTCCAAAGCCGTATCTTGGAACTTGAACAGTCTTTATCATAACACCATGTAGCCTGTACCCCGGGATGTATACTCCATTTCACTCATAACCTTGACGCAGCTTTTACGACGCATCAACATGGCGACTTCCAAGCATAAGGAATCCCAGCGTTCTGTGGTGCAAAACAAATCTCAAGCTGGCATCACTGCACAGAGGTAGGAAATGGAGTATATCACAAGGGTCTTGGCTTTACCTCCTGTCTTCTGTTGCCTGTCTACACATAAGATTGGGATCATGCAAGCTCCAGTGTGGTTAATCAAAATTAAACTGGAAGGCTCCACACTGTTTTTTGTGTCGTCTGCAAGAATGCAGAAGGCACTAGGGATTCCTCTGGTCGTATGTCTGTGAATCTGTGTGTCTGTCTGTTAAAAATGTTAACCCTTAATATAGTGCATGCCGTAGGAGTTTCGTAAGGGCTACGATGATGTAACTGTGTGGAAAGGAGGGGGGTGGGTGACATGTTGGTGACCTCATGTGACCTCAGTGACCTTATGTGACCTTTTGCTGTCCAAATTGTACCCTTAATATATAGCGTGCCATGTGAGTTCCGTAAGGGTTACGATGATGGGGGCAGGGTGGGGGTGACCTGTTGGGTGCCTTCGTGACCTCATGTGACCTTGGCCCCATTCACAAACCGGCATGGCAGACAACACTCGAGGTTTCAGGGACCGCAAGTCTTTTTAAATTTACACATCTAAATATCGGTGAAATGTCAACTTTTCAACCCCTTGAGTGATGAAGATTCAAGAAAGAAATACCAGAGGGTGCATTGACTCATCCCCAGTGCACAATGTTCTGGTAAATTTCACCTCAATAAGGTCATTTGATCCCACAAAAAATCCTGTTCCTAACAGATAAAAACTGACTTTATCACTCATTTTAGTCCCACAACGCATTAGTACTCTGTAAATTTTTGCCATTATCATGAAATGTCTTGTGGTTCTTAAACTTCTTGAGACCTTTATCCTAAGTACTGACTCCACGTGACGTCTTGTACATGCATTGGATTATGGGATTGGTTCAAAACACCCTCTGAATCAATCTGGGGGGGGAGAGATTTATTATTGTAGGTAAGTATAAATAAGCTTTTAAGTAGTTGAAAACCCTAAACCTAATTTTAGAGAAAAGAGCACTAATTTTAGGATTAAAATTAGTTCTGCAAGACAGAACATAGCCGAGTCCTTATCCTTTAATTAGATCCAACTGGCAATAAGGTCAAAATTAAATATGCGATCAATTTGGTGAGAAGACAAAAACCTGTTTTAGTGTTTTATACCCTAAAATCACGCTCATACTCGTCAAGAAAATTTGTTATATACATTGATTTTTTGGCAAACATGTTTACTGTTCTCTTTTCAAACAATACTTGTTTCCCCCCAAAAAAGATAAAAAATTTTTTAAAAAAACTTGTGCAAAAAAAAGGGGGTTTCTGTGAATATTTTGTCTGTTTAATTTGCAAAACGTTTGCCCCAAAAAATCACTAAAAGGTACTTACAGTCATGGTCTTACATCAAACAAGATGGAATCTACTTCACAATGAGGGTGAACTACGATACAATCAAAAACGCATTTTTTTTCAACATTCGAGTTTCAAAAATCGGAAGGCATGAAAATGGCTGTTAGTGTATGTGGCGAGTAGGCCAAGACATTTTCAACTCCGGCTTCAGGCAAGATTCGGGCATTACTCCCACCCCAAAGTTCAAGGTATTTTCAGCTTAAAAAGGTGTGGGACTATATCTCGGGTCATTACGGTACTTTCATTGGCTACTTTTTCCATGAGTGGCACCAGGCATTCTGCAAAGCTTCTTTTTGTACTTGACCCCTCAGGACTAACTACTTTTTCTTAGCCATGATATACTAGTGGCATTACAAGGTCGTAGGTTTTTTAAAGACAATTCTGCCACTAATTAGCAAAGGCAACTGATGATATCTAATGTGATAACCACTAGCATGTCCAAGCGACTTGACGCAAGCCTGTTTGACTTCAAACGTCAGTGCTCACCCCTCGAGATATTCACGTTGGAAGCGATTGATAAAATGCTATGAGCATTTTTAATCACTAGCAATTTTACAGATGCAAACTGTGACTGCTATATATCACGGCCTTTACAGTATCTCTGTTTGGCTCATTATCTGATATAATACCCCTCTAGGTAACCAATCAAATATACATTTTATATCTGTAGGCATTTATGCTTTTTCCTTACCATGTAATATACCCTATAAATACAAATGAAATTCTCTGGTAGTCCTGAGGGTAGAGGACACAAGTTCCAGACATTATAGTCTTAATTGATTCTTCTAGTAACAATGTCCCCCTGTGTTGTCCTCAGGAATTACTTCAAGTACCACCACTGTTAAAACAAACCTTTCACAACAATTTTTAATTCCTATTTTCTCCACAGTTACATATAACATTTATCTTGTGCTGAGGTAAGTTTTCAAAATGCTAACTGGACTCTTAAAATGATTCTTTAAACAACATGTTATCGTTAGGTACCATCTCAAAAGTCACTAACTAGGAAACAACTTCCACCTACTTTCCCGATTCCTATTTTATACACATTCACAAATATAACTATTGACAGCTTTGTGCAGATATAACCTATTGCATTGACATGATGAACCTGTGACATATTCAAACAAGGAATTTACCAATTTTCAAAGAATTTCATGTGCAAAATGAAATATTTTACCGTATCATAACCGGGTTTGGTGTATTCTGATTGAAACAATTTAACATTAGAAGATCCACACTCACCATCTTTGTCACTTATTTATAAAAATAAAAATTGAGTGGCACCTTAAAAATCACACACCAGCATAAAAAATGTCTCCATTTGTTCATGAGATGCATGATCTCAACTAGGGACAAGAAAAACAACATCGCATTTAATCTTAAATCTTCCTCAATATGAAGATAGGCATTGCAGTTGTGTTTATGTTATAAAAATTATAGCTAACTGACAAACCTTAATTAAAGTTTATAAAATTCTTCATTAAAAATACAAAGATAACAAAAAAGTTGTTTTTTCTGAAGTAGTATTATAAAATTGTGTTTAATCTAAGTTAAAAAACACCAAGGTGCTTTAAAAATAACCACCACAATGCAAACACTGGGCTCTTTTAAAAATATCTATTTCATTTGACCGTTGCTAACAAATACAACTCACAAGCATCAGAAAGGGTAAAGAGAATAACCAATCTCAAGTGACTATTATATCTGGGATCAAATCTGAGATGCATCAACTTGCGAGATTGCAGTGAATACTTGCACCGAGCATAGTGCGCAGCCAAAGTATGCTTGACCTCTGCTGATTTGGTCAATCGCGCTAATGTATTTACATTACCTAGGGCGTCTTGATACTGGTTCAAGTGCGCAGTCAACGCACAGAATTTTAACAACACATCTCAGACATGATTTGAAACTACTTGGTACTCTAGGTTGGTAAACACATAAGGACAAAATAATCTTCCTCTAGTTGTGTATCTTCAGTTGAAGGGGACGTCACTGCGACGGTTATGTGCGCACCCATGAATCGCGCGCGCTAGTGTTTGGAAGCAGAGCATGATACGCACCCGCGACTAAAGGCGGCACGATCGAGATGATAGTGGGGGGCAAGGACGCATTAATGAAGTCCCTTCAACTTTAGATGAGACAAAGTATAGAGGCATCCAAATTGGAAGCCTTCCAATTTGGATGCCTCTAGGGAAAGATTATTTTCTACTCACATCTCAGACATAATAAGATTGTTTTATGGTTGATGTTTTTCTCCATGTTATACTGTGAATCATTATCATTCTCCCTCTAAAACGTAAGTTTCTATAGTGTAAAGGATGGAAGACATGTTTTTTGCATCTTCCTTGCTAAGTTCTTCACCGTATAGAAGGAAAAAGAAGGAATATAATTTGTGACTCTGAATAACATGGAAATTTTGTAGCTCTTCACTAAGTCCATCAATCTAAAAGAATAATAAATATATTAAATTAACAAAACACTTGATTACCTTGTCATTATTTTGATTAATGTAGAAAACCAAGTCCCAAAAGACACAAAATATATAAAACGTAGTTTTGGGGGGGGGGGGGGGTTGTTTTTTTTTTTTTTTTTTTGGGGTTTTGTTTTTTGGTTTCTGTATAATATACAAGTTTGTCACATCTAGGCGACACTGTCTGAAAGAATGCGGCTCCAAGTCTTGGCCAATTTGAGCTGTACCCACATCAGAGGGTGTCCACTGAAGGGAGACTTCTACAACCCACCCCCCTAAAAAAATAAATTAGATATTTATCATTTTTGCCTGGGCATTTAACCCACTTCATATATGTGTATGGTCATCTCCCTCAAGTTCACATTGATCACTCACAACAAACTATTTGCTCCTACAGGTTGTCTCAGAAAGAATTACACCCCTAACTATTGGTGACCATACTTCAAAGTGGGTATCACATCTGATAAATTTAAAAAGAATCGTACACCACTATTATTTTTTCAATATTTTAATGTAGGCAGAACTCGATTCGTTTCAGTAGTTTTTTTGAAGAAATAAACGATTATGTAACACATGTGAATGGACAGTCCTTCCAAGTTTTGTAATAAAGTGATTCATACAGAACAGGCGAGAAATAATCATAATTCTTTCAAATCTTCAGGTCTAAGTGGGTAATCTTGTTAAAGCTCGATCTGTCGGATTGGTGGCACATTGTTACGTCTGGCACCTTTGTCTTGATTTAGACAGAAGACTTTCGTCTGATGGCTGCAATGTTCTGTAAGTTCGGGCTGTGTCTCCGCCTTCCACATCGACTCTTATTCAAATTGACTTGTACCGTTTCACGTTACTTTACCATTGTTCCAGATTGTCTTCTTGCAGGAGATTTTCTATTGAATTTTAATCTAAATTCTGCCTGACCAGAGTAATGTTATTACCAGTTTTTGCATATCTGAAAACCACAAATGGCCTTTGTATGGGCGACAAATGTGAACCAACCATCTTGGTCTCCGGCTATACTTCTTTAAAACACGGGAATGTTGAATTTGCACTCAAATCATTGCTTTATTATTTAAATGTAGAATCCACCATCTTATTGAATAAGATGGTCAATTTGAATAAAAACTTTTTTTAATATTTTTAAAAAAATCGGATTCAAATCAATTGTTAAAGTATTGATTAAATTTTCAATTCATCTATGCAGTGCCACCACCTAGTTCAACTAACTATTTCCACATTTTCTACAGATTTTATTGGTGTTGGTTTTAATAACGATGATCATTCGTGTTATTTAGTGCCCAAAAATTGTTGTAGTGGAGTAACGGGCCAGTGGAAAATTAAAGGTAGGGCGGGCGGATTTTGTTTGTTTGGTTTTTTTATTTTCTATAATGGCATTACACATCATCATCACACTAGTCTATGTAATGTTATTACTATTGATACTTTTGACTCTTAGATATTGAAAATCTTAAAGTTGCCAAAGTTACACCAGAACACAAAAACACAACAAATATTGAAAAATCGGTAAAACTCAGGGTAAACCAACTTGAAAAATAAGATTTTTTGAAAATCAATTAAAAAAAAATATGGTAGGTATACTTTTGTACAGGCCTTGATTTTCCAAATTAGGGTAGGGCGGCTTACTCCTACAACAATTTTGTTTTTGGCCTTACCAGGTTTTGTTTTTCTTGTTGGATTTTTGGTTATAATTGTCACGGGAAATTGTTTATTACTATAATAAAAAAAAAAAAAAAATCAAAATGGCAATTGGCACTCAACAAATATTAAACAGGCCAGTCCTGGGGATTGAAAGAAGACAGCTTGAACACATAACATAAGTATCAGCGGTATTAACATCAAATTTGCATATTGTGGCAAACTTGGAAGGAAGTGTCCCTTGACATTTAGCATAATCGCTTTATTTCTTCAAACTACTGAACACCGAATCGAGTGATATTACATAAATGTTAAAAAGTATTGTGGTTTAAGATTTTTTAAATTTTTCAATGTGATACTTACTTTTGACATTATGGTCGCCTAAGTTTAGGGTGTAATTCCCCTTTCGAGACACCCTGTATGCAAGACCATTTATTTTTGAACAAATTTAATCAGGGATGACAAGATATGACAATGGATTGGTGCAAAGGTCTAGCCTTTGTAGACATTTTTGTAAAAATCCATGGTGCGAATTCCAATTTTGTAATGTCACCGGATTATCCAGATGCAATAAATTATCTATGAGTTGTCAAAACTGTGTCTGCTGATAATTTTTTTGTGCTATCTGGTTTTGTTGTAATAATAACTTCCCCAGCTGTGACTTCAACAACTCCCCCCCACATCCAAGATCCATCCAAGCTACTTTGGAGAACAGGTTCTGGAACCATTAACATCACAGCACTGGTCCGAATCTTCCTGCACTTGGAACTGCATAGTTTATCCTTATATTCACAGTATCCAAATTCTGCAGTCTCAACATGATTTGCAGCATATCTCCTTGCCAAATAGATATGAATACAGTAGGATGGTCTGCAATTGCCTATTTAAACAGGCTTAAAAAGGAACTCTTCATTTGGTTTTAACCCTACTGCGCCCAAGTACCACTTACGCTATGTGCCTGTTAAAAGCTGAAATTCCTCTGCAGGTGTAATCGACATTTTGAAATATTCACAGGATCTAGGTTGCAATTTTATTTAAATTATTGCAGCTGAATACCTTTTCATTGAGACTAGATATTATATTTATAATTCAAAAATTTCTTATTTGTAAAGTCTGCAAAATTTTGCACCACTAATAGGCAGCCATCTTGAATGGGCGCAGTAAGTTTTAAACCACATGGGAGGTTTTTCCATACATCTTGTTTATGTCAATGTTCAGGGTGGTCCATTTCACTGTCTGTCCAGGTTCATTCTGTCTAAGGCACTTCTAAGCTGGGCTTCATTTGCCTGCAATTTAAGAGGACAATACAATGGCGGTGTTAGAAACAGGTATAATGCCGAGTTGGAGTAGATAGATTTTCATATTTTGTTATTAATCATTATCTTGAAACTTTGTATTAAAGAAATTATATTTAAAATATATAAGTAGTATGGGTTTTGTAAAATTCCTAGGTAAAACTTGAAGAAAACCCACTTCATTGCTTGCTTGGTACAATGACATTAGTCTTATCCAACCTAAGAAGGGTTTTGTCCACAGAATTATTTCCATTTCTTTTTATAATCAATTTGCATTATTCTTAAACACTTGATATAGTTATGCAACTTCATCGGTTTCCAGTCAAGTGATGTGATATGACATAACAACACATAAATTGATGCTAAACAAGCACTGAAGGGGTGTAGTAACAATGGGACAGATGTACCATAAATTTAGTAATGTTAGTTATAGTTTGTTACCAATTAAAAGTGTTAAAGAATAACAGTATTGCTTTCAACCTTTGCTGTGTATCTATCATGTCATATCACACAGGCAAAAAGCACTATTTTCCTGTAAAACAATGACGCACTTTTACTTAAATTATTTTAATAATATTATAATGCGGTTTAATTACAAATTATGTAACCTGCATTGGATTCCAAAACTGCAATCACAGAAAAGGCTACAATTTGATCCAACTTTTTAGGTTGGGTGCAGCAAAAAATCCTAATTTTTGACCTTGCCATTAGTTTAACGCTTAATCACAAAATCTTAATAAAAATTCCAAAATGTGTAATATATTATCAAACAGTACTTTCTCATTCCAAAACCATTTGAGCTGCTAGAGAATTGACTCCACTGCAAGAGTTATTTTTACCAGGCAGTTGGTTCACATGGCACAAGCTCAAAACAGATGGCATCCCAGACTAGATCATTTTATAATCATCATCATCATCCATTATCAAAATCAGCATCATAAAATTCATATAATTATCATCAAAATCATTAATAAATCACTGGCATTAATTTTCCCACAAAACACAAACTCTCGGTTTGGTCATTTTGTAACTCCGTGTCAGATCTGACGCGTCCTAATCAAGAATATAGGTAAGGATTGGGCAATAACTATTAATGTTAGTCTCTTCAACAATGTACACTTTGATCTAAACCCAATAAATGAGGGCTCATTCATTGTTTGAACAGAGCACCAAAGGAGACAAAGTCAATCATTTCATTCATGCGGGAGTTCCTAATTGGGAATTCTGGACAAATTGGGAGACTGCGCCTGCCTTGTTCAAGATACTCTTATGTTATGTTCCACTTAAGGGAGCTCAAGGGAATAAAACTGGAATAGGCTGTGTCAGATGTTAGACCTGATATGTTAGATGTGTCAGATCTAACATGGGGGGTCACAAAATGACCAAACCAATACAACTCTACAGTCAAAGCATTTTAACAAATAAATATAATTGGCTTACTTCACTGTGGAACTGATACAAAGTTTACAGTCTGAACCAGTTGCCCAAAATAAATTATAGTAGTATTATAGAAGTTAGTATTAATAGCAAAGCTGTTAGTCCATACCAAGTCCATGCAGGGGAAAACCCATCTCCCTACGATTTGGTGCACTTGTTGTTCTTGCTCTGAATGGCCCTGAACCAAAATCCACCTCTTTGTTAGTATTTCTAGGAGGGGAGGGATGGTGGGGAAGCTATAGGCAAAGAAACGGAGCAAGCAAATCATTAAGCTAAGGTTGAGATTAGTGCAGCAAGGTTACAGCATGGTAAGTAGTTAGTTAGCAAGTTACTAAAGTTTACAAAAGGGTGGCATTTTTTTTTTCTTTCTTCTAAGACATACAAAACATTTCAGTAAAAACTTTCATCTGTGACACTGAGACCTTAAAAGGGCATTTCGTGATCCACAACCTTGTCCCCTGACTGTATTTTCTGTCTGTAAATGGACAAATTACAGCACAATGGCCTATGGGACCGTGGGAAACAAGCAATTGCTCATTAGACCCAAACCACAAGATCGGAATCAACTATTTTGTGAATAAGCTTTTCTCAAGGATATCTAGTGAATAAAACAGAAGGTGCTGGGATCACGAAATGCACCTTTAATTGATTGCTAGTTCTGAAAGTAGTTCAGGCTGAAACTGTGAATTACCTTGTGGAGTATTATTAATTTACAAATATTGTTTGTAATGGTTCAAGTGTAAAGCCCAGGTTGTGTGTAGCTGTAGCTATAGGGCTTACAAAGTTGATCACTCTTGAACAAATCAAAGTACACCACAATTGAAAGTCCAATGTAAAAGTTAAGAGCTACATTTGTTCATATAAAAGACAACACATTTTTTTTAATTCTCCATCAGGTATAATAATTTAGATTTATGTTAGGAAAGGGAATACCGATGTTATTGTAGAAGTAGGTGTTTAAGCAGGTTTAATAATTACAAGCACACCTTTACCATGGTTATGAATACTTGATGTTGAGTGTTACTGTGGTATGAGAGCAGTGGGTGGGTGAAGGATGGAGTGTGCAGGTGCAGGATGGTTAGCTACGGCAGCAAGCAAAAAAAACAAAAAACCCATAGAAATGATGTACAATAAGCATGCATAGTGCACAGTGCAAGTAAACCCATTTTATTTGCTTTATTGTCATTGGCAATTGACACCTCAAAAAGGACATAGTTCCATTTGGATCAATCTATTTTTACATCATTTGGCAGAAACGTCAGGCAAAATCCAAAATGCCCATTGTTCTGCAGCAGTAATGGTAGAATAATTGGTCATGAATACATTACTTTATTAAATCACACTGATTTAGACAATAGAAAGGTTTTGCAGTTATCAGTTATGGGCTCATAATCTATCCTCGGCCAGAAAAACTTCAAAATGGACACCCATTATTTACTTTTTCCAACCTCGGACAGATTATTTGCTCATGATACTGCATCACCCCAAGTTATTTCTAAATTCCAGGTATGCCCAATTTTACTGTGATGAATTGATAACACACAACACTCATGTGGACATGTGAACACAAAGGTTGAACATGATATTAAATGCCATATTTCTGAGGAAGTTTTGCCATGAATACAACCCCAAATGACATGGTTACAACACACATGGGTTAGCAAACTTTACTTAATTATATACAACAGTTTTAGTCCTCTTGTAATAAAGTTCACACACTATCATGAACATTTTGATAAGGATCTTAAAAGACATTAACTGTTAATGACATGTGCTACGGTACACAAACATCTGTATTAAAAATACAGCAATTAAACTTGCATCATCCCCCTGGCAAGATGGTAGTCTGAAACATGACCTCAAATGACCTTTGACCTTGGTCTATGACCTTTGACATCATCCACATATGAAGGAACCCTACTGCACCTTAACCCCAAGTCTGGTTTAAATCGGACTTAAACTTCGAATAAGACATGAAAAACTGGAACACACACACACGTACATGCGCACTATCGCAAAATCCCTTACTGCTTTTCAAGCCAGGGGGATAACAAAAATCATCAGTGGAATGACACACATACCTTTTTTTCATATTATCAGTAAATTCACACACATCTCTATAAATACTCAAAGGAATATCTCAACAAAATTATATAAACTAGAGAATAGTAGCAAAAATAATGTTTTCACTTGTTATAATCCATACATAAACCAGAAGCAAATTAACACTAAAAAGCAGCACATATAAAGCCCTTGAGTTGATACCATTTGGCAATTGATAATGAAGCTGCTAATGAAAGTGAATATAATTAGTAGACAACTATGGTCAATTCTCAGCATGCTGTTAAATCCACCTTTAACTAGATGCAATAAAGAGTTAGTTCCATCTGCAACAAGATGCTGTAATGTCAGTGGGTTCTACACAACACTACCTAAACACTTATCTCTATTAGTTAAACCTATTACTTGAAATCACTGACCTCTATGGATAGCGGGTCCGAGTCGCCGATTGAAACAGGAAGTTGCTTTTTGCCCTTTTCAATGTGACGGGAAACAATGCATACATACACCTGCTGGTGCGTATATTTCACACAGATGTTCTATTGTTATACAAAATTCCTTTAACTTGGACAATAAGGTGAAGTCATTTTAAGAAGGGCAAAATGCAACTTCCTGTTGCTTCAATCGGTGACTATTCAAAGGCGTGGCAGCCCGCTAACCATGTGTAGAGGTGAGTGCTTGAAAAAGGCTATGATGGTAAATTTTGGAATCATGTCGGCATGTCCTGATGTACAGATTCATCTCAAGAGTATAAATGCTGGATTCAATGTACTCTTTGTGTAGATGTCACAACCTGGGATTTGAAGCTCCAATTTTAACTGCACCTTCTGAATCCTGAGTTAAGGTCTATTCATACTTCAGTGAAAATGGATGAAAACCATCTCTGACTCAATGCAGCAGCAACACAGTTCAAATTGCATTGTGCAGAGATGGTTTTCATCCATTTTCACTGCACTGCATTGCAATGCCGTAAAGTATAAATGGACCTTTAGACATACACGACAGTGCCAAATTCACTGCGAGAGTCATCACATCACAGCGAAATCTGCCAGATGGCCAAAATCTGATGCTGACAATGTAGAAAAAACTTTGAAGTACCTACTGCAAAGCGACAACATATGGCAGGTTCTCCGTAGTCACCGCCCTATAGGCACTTGGCTAGCCACTTGGCTTCGGTGCAATTGATTCAAAGTGTCATCTCTGATGTATCGCCACAGTTGATTCTCACCTGACCGATAAGTGACTCATGGGTCCCTACACTAGTGATTGGCTACCTGCCTGTGGACTGAGTGTTGACTTCAGAGCACACCACAGATTGGGTACTTCAAAATGCTCTCAGGGGACTGATGAGACTGATTGGTCCCTGGTGATTGGCTACCTACTGTGTACCCAAGAGTCGTCTGCCAGTGAAATGAGAGTTGATTTCAGAATACACAGTATGCTATAGGTACTTCAAAGAACCTCTTTCTGTCATGTGCCTGGTAGCGTATGTACTCCAGAGATGTTCTGTATGAAATTTACTGTAAATGAGAGGTGGTGGTGGTCACCATGGAATCATAGTAGAAGTGACTGAAGTGACCACAGTGTCCCTCCCACATGCGCCACAGCAAGGTGAGGAATTTGGCTGTGTATTGGATTAACTTTTTACACAAAGAGTTAGGTAGTGTTGGAGAACATGCATGATAACAGTGTGCAGTTAATACATCTAAAATGAAAAACATTTTTAAATTAAACTTTTCCTATCACAACAGCATCAAGACTTGGCAAGCATCTACAAATGCCATGTGCATTCAATCAATATTAGCACATTTTTTTGAAGAGCACCCCCAATTTTTCCAAAAAAATTTGAGAATTTTACACGGTTTCATTGTAACAAACTGGCTATAACCATACTGTGGACTGGTTTAAGCTCGAAAATGTCTGTGTCTCATAAACGAAGGAATTTTGTCATTAGCGGGATCCCGATACTAATTCAACGGCTGCTGGAATGGCCTTCCAATGTGAATAGCCGGGAAATAATCGCCATGTACGTGTCTACGCTCATCCATTAGTGTTTTTATGGTTCGCAAATCAAGTTAGAGGTTATTTTCTCGAGGAGGCACTATTTCATCATGGACGGACATAAACATAGCCATTTCCAGCTCTGGTCGGTTAAGTCCAATTCTGGGGATCCAAATTCTAATTACCAAAATCGCTTATTTAGATAATAATACGCATTTTTTAGCATTCTCGTCGCAGGTATTTTTTCCTAACAATCACCACATAACTATGCAAAATATCAAATTTTGAAAATTGTGGGCGCTCTTCCAAAAATGTGGCCATTATTGCTTTTAACAGGCAGTTGAGTGGTTGTGTACCTGCCAAACTGTTTGGTTATTATCTAGTATTTTCCAAGCTCAGAAAAAAGTACCACATACTATCATGAAAAGGCCCATTTTAAACCCACATACAGAGGTATCCAAATAAATTGATCCGGTATACTTGTGTACATGTATCATCAAACCGTGCCCTTAGATATGATGTTATTACTGCAGTGCATATGTTTTCACAAGCCACATAATATGTCACCCAACTACCAGGATTTCTTTTTTTTTGAGCAGAAGCATCAATGTAATTAATTTTAGCACTTCTTCAGTAAAATGATTCTCAAAAACAACAGTTTGAAAGAATTACAACCAGTTATAAAGCAATCTACCAATCTGAGCCAAGAGCCATCATTTATCATTGTGATTGGACCTATAACAGCCTGTACTCCATCCCACTTGAAGCATGAAGTGACATACTGCATTCAGAATGGGTCACTGATTGGAATGCACATGTTCACAAAGCTAGCATGTAACGGGTGTGTAAAAGCTGTGCCATCACTTCACTCAATGCCAACAGAGTATAGCATTAAGCTGCACACACCCTGAACATTGCAGAGTGGCATTTTCTCCAAAGTGAAGCTATGTTACCTCTCACAGCTGATGTGATAGCAATGAATTCACCAGGGAAGTAGTAACAAGACTCTCCGGTAACTAGCTCACACACCTTTTTGCGGATTTAGCATTGTGATCATTTTGACCGTGGTTCAGGACAGGAAAATGTGATCCATTTAAAAGAGTGATGTCAAGTAAACATTTAAACTCTTCGATGGCAGAATAGTCTTCACCAAAATCACTGATAACATGCTCAAGGAACAACCATGAGATTACAACCAACCAGACTTAAAGATGACAAGTAAATGGCTCTTGGCAGATATGGATGTGTCTTCCAATGCTATACCTCAAATGACCTCACCAATAGTCGGCACTGGTCATAAGCTGTTATTATTATCAATGTGACAGTGGACTTGTGAGATTATTTATACTGAGCTTGCAAAATACTTTATTGAAATCAGTACAGATGGTGTGTTAGTTCAATCCCATAATGCACTGCAATTTTAACATCTTTCATCTTAGTGAGATCATGTAACCTCCTACAAAACCTATTCCTCCCCCTCCTCCACACACAACCCACTCAAATATACTCCCCGCCTAAAAAATCCGAACGATATAAATTACTGTATTAAAAAGGTATGTAGGTGAATTATAATAATAAATGCCAGGAGCGTTGTTCGCGTAATGTGTTTGCTTATTGACCTGTGTCCGACTGTCCGTAATGCATTGATAACGAAGCATGATGTGGAAGTTTGAGAGATTATCCAGCTGGCTTGGCGCGCGTTCATTTGAAAGCAAGTTTGAGCACGTTGGTGGCCATTTCAACATCGTTCAGATTTTTTAGGCGGGGAGTATATTATTGTGGCATGATCTTGAAAAGTATTGTTGTTCTTGAAATTCTTAAGCACTTTTTTTATCCTGAAGTGCTGATTATGTAGTCAAGTATAGGCACTTTGCAATGCATTATGGGATTGGTTTAAATCACCTGATATTAGTCAAGTTGGATCACAGATTTCTATTTATAACACTAGATAGCGTACGCCCGTGTTGAAGAATAGGCGGCCACCGTAACCGTGTTTTGAAAATTATAAATATTCATTACGGTCATCCATTCGAAACGCGTACGCGCATGCGCCGTAACCTGTTGGCCTGGAAACGGTACATCGTTCTATGCAAATGCTGAATATATGAATAAATTGGTACACCACGCTATGGAAATCAGGGAATATATGAATAAATTGGTACACCACGCTATGGAAATAAGTACGCACTGCGGAAAAGATGGTTACGGCTTTTGAGCTGGCGTTCGCTATCTAGTGTTATAAATAGAAATCAGTGAGTTGGATTCATCATGCAATCATTCTTCATACAAACTAGCTCAAGATTTTCAAACCTTTCTTGCAATTCACTAAAAAGATTTTATCCAGTCTTACCAAAATAAAATCAATGATGATGTTGATAATTTGAACATTTTGTCAACGGTTCTTTGCAAATGCATCCAACTAAAATAAAACCTCTTACACCTTTTGTGGTTGACCAAAACTCTGCAAGGCAAATAAATGTCTACGAATAATGGCTGTTAATACTAAGGCTGGTGAATAAAGCAGCTACAATGTAATAGTGCAGTTAGAAACCAAACAAAACTTAAAGGACTCACAGCTTTGTGAATGGGTTGTATTGGCCACTTCAGGGATATATCCAGACGGTAGGGCCGACGTTGATATGGATCGCTTCCTGTTGCCTTCTGGGACTGCTGGGAGTGGCCGGACTAAATGGGGAATGTGATTGAGGGGGAATGAATGAAGCACAGGGGTGTATAAATCATTATTGTGAAATAATAAATGGTATTAGTAAATTTTCATGGCATAAAATAGCACTTTTTTTTTGCAATTGCTCAAATCATGCCATATTTGTAAAATCATGGAATTACAGCCAATGTAATCCCTTCTATGTATTAATTTATTTTCAAAAGCAAATAATGTTAGGTTCTAGCATATTCTGCTTTTTTAGATGTCTTAAAAAATCAAGCATCAAGAAATGTTTTGTCCACACAATCGTGAGCTCTTTTGACCTGTGGAATCTTAGCAGACTTTCTATTAAGCTTACAAAATAAACAACTCATGATAGCTAACTTAATGACGTCAATAACAAACAATAAATTTATGGTCAATAAAAATGAGCCTTTCATGCCTGCCAATAAAATTTTATTTCCAAATCTTAAACTTAACAAGCAGGCACAAAAAAGAAATACTCTTCCAAAACGAAATGCACATACAGATTGGAGACCTACACTAAACATTCTACCATGCAAAATTAAATTACTAGTAAATGCACAACTATAGGCAAATTTAAAGGAACAAGTGCTTGGATAAACACATATAGAAAACACAGAATTTTGATCTGATTGGATATGGCTCTCTTTAAAGGGCCATGGCATGATTGCAAATGGCATGTCCCCAGAACCCCAGATTTTACTAGAAGTGGTCAAAATTTAGGTGTTTAAAGCAAGCTATTTTTCTCATTTACCCTGTGAAATCATAGGGCCAAACAATGTTTGGTTTGGATGTTACGAGCAAAAATAAATGTACCTCATTTTGGTTGACCAATATTAATTTTACACGGTACTCTACGGGGCTCACAAATTCAACCTTTTTAGATCGCACATCAAAACGGATTGAAATATCAGTGTGAAACTTTACAGATGGAGTTTTGGGGTCAAAATCATCCAATCAAGATAAAAACTTTATATAAATAGGCCATCCCCTTTAATATATGTAACAAGTCCTTAAAATTGCACATAAAGTAGGCAGAGACATATGGATATATTTTACAGAAAATACAATAATAAACCCAGTCAGCAAGAAAAGTCTGATCATGCATGTGTTCACAATTTCATGCTCAAATTAAGTTTGTGTGAACTTTAAATTGTGATTACCAAGGTGGCACATAATTATGATGGTGCACCATTCAAGCAATTGTTATTTTTCCTCTGTATCACTCAAAGTAATTGCAAGCAAAATCATTTGTTTGCAAAATAAAAGCACTTCATATCTTTACATATTAGCACTTAGGTCAATAAATTAAATTTAATTTAAACTAAAAATAATAGTAATACCTCACTGAATATTAAAATATTTTAAAAATGTTAAAACTACCCTGATACATATATATTTATTAATCTTTCCATGGAGATGGCAAGCGCATGTTAGTGTTGAAAAAAAAATGTGTGCTTGGCCGGATTCAAACTGGTGACCTTCGTATTACTAGCACGACGCTCTTACCAACTAAGCTATACTTCTTCCAGCCTGAACTAAGGAGTGACGTCATAGCTTTCACGCAGTCTAAACGTACGTGTCGCAGTAAGCCACAGCTGTAATCGCGAATGTACAAAGTCGGCATGCGTGATATTGATATGCATGCACAATACCTGCGTGAAAGCTATGACATCACTCCTTAGTTCCGGCCGGACGAAGTATATCAAGTCAGGGTTGATAGAGGAGCGATAGATATTATCTATGGGTGTTAGGTCCTTCGCTTTCCTAGCGGATAGCATCAGAACAGTATATTTACATATACGATTTATATTTGGCCATCTCCATGGAAAGAGTAATAAATATATTATCCTTGTCTACCTGGCGAACTAAATAGTTAAAATTCTACCCCGATACATATTTAAATTAGCAAACTACCATAGACGGGTTGTACAAGAAAGTCTAAATAGACACACAATGCAGGCTTGTTAGAGGCATGTTAGTATACTCACTGGGTAGGTCAGGAGGTACATTGGGATAGTTAACATAGGCATCCTTGTCCAATCTCGTTAGGCGTTGTCGCTGCTGCGCTGACATGATCATGTAGCCGTTATTTGTTTCAGGACTCTTATCTGAGTTGTTATTGGTTTGGAGGAGGTAGATAGCAACACAACGGGAGTTAAGAGTGAGAGAGAGAGTTAACAAACAGACACAGACAAACAGACAAACATGTTCACGGTATTTCACACTGCATGGTAAGGTGGGAGTGATTCGGTAGGTTTGGTCTACTTGATCTGTTAGCACATAGCAACCAACTTAATGGCAATGCCTCACAGTATACTTGCCATAAAGAATACACAAAACCTTGTCCGCACAGCGAACTGAATACCAAGTGCAATCGATTAAGAGAAGTTTGCACATGAACTACTACTAATATGGATTCAGAAATGAAAAATATTACTTTCAAGTATTTTTTTTTCAACTTATAGATCTTTTAACAGGTGGTTTGAAATTGAGCACCAAATTAACATGACTGTGTGCTTTGTCAATTGCGCATGACCCTAAAATGGCTGTTGAAAAATCGCTTCTAGATTTAGGAAATATATATATTTTAAATGTTTTAGGATATAGACTATCCAATGTTTAAGAAATAACTATTTTGTGAAATGATCATTTTCTAAATATGCCAAGGAAAAGGTGGTGTTCACTGGTAATGGTTGTACTGTCAGCTTACAAATTGATCTAATCAGATAATCTGCCATGCAGTGTGAAACAAACTATACACCGATTATCACAATTCAGATATGATCACCTTGTTTACATAATTCAAAGCTCCGAGTAACACGACTTATACAGAATACATAGTTAAATTCAAAGCAACCACATAAACCCAAATACAGCTCTAAATACATACACAAATACATTAGGGTTAAAATGGTCTCAGTGATTGCATAGCTTTTAAATTCTTATTTTAGCACATTCCCTTTTTTCACAAATAGAGTATTTTCAGGGGTTTTTTATCATCAGAAAGAAAAGGAAGAAATTTGGTAACAAAGCAAGTAAAAAGTGTTCCAAAATGCACAAAAAAAACAAAACTGTTTTGAAGAGGTTTTTCTATTGTTTGAAATTACAAAAAAACGCATCACATTTTGCTTTGCCTCATTTCCATTTTTCTTCTATGAGAAACTTTTTGGGCCTAACAATCTACAACAAAATGTGATGCGATCTGGGAAAACCCGCCACATGGTGCAAAATTTATATTTTGAGTTTTGACTATCATTGCAAAGTTTGAAATATAAAGTTTCCATAACTTTTTACTTCTTTCTTCCATGATACACATATCAAAAGTTATGCCTTATACAATCTGACAAAAAATAAGTACAACATAACAAATTTTAAGGTATTTTCTTTATTTTTTCAAAACTGTCCTGTGCGACATGTGACTGGTTTTCCCAGATCACATCACAAATTAGTATATTGTCTTGAATTATCTGTCGTACTATTCTTCAATATCCTTTAATTTAGTTGCCTGAATGTCTTATACAATCATATCCAATTATTTAAATTGTATTCTTTCAAATGCTTTAATTACTGTATACTGATTACTTGCTTGTGTATTTTTCATCAGCTTATTGGCATATTGATTTGAATGTAAATGTTGACGGATGAATAAATTTGAATGAATATGAATTGGAATGAATGAATGAACTGAAGGTGCCATAAAGTTGTGCAGTAAATCTACTTTGGTGCATTCATTAAGAACACTACTTTGGAAAGCATGATTTAAAAGCTAAGTGCAGACACGAGGCTACCCCACCAAGTGTGGCAAAAAGCTTTATTCTACAGTGTTGCTCAATTTCCATTACAATTCTTTTCTGGAAAGCAAGATAATGAATATTATAGGAAATTTGTCAATCATTCAAAAGTGGCTCTGGAGCACTTGTACAAAAATCTGGAAAATAATAAATATGCAAAAACAAAAAACAAAAACAGAAAAACCTAGAATTTGCACTTGAAGTCCAAAATGTCCATATTTTACAGCATTTTATATGAATTATCACCTTAAATTTGATCAACCGATTAAGAGAGCAAAGAATTACTCAGAATTTGATCCTAAAATTAGAACCCTGTATTTGAGTTAAGCTTAAAAATTACGTAACATTATTTCACTATCTACTACTTTTCTTTTTAGATCCTTTTTTAAGACTGCCAAATTCGGATGTGATGTTGGACATCAAGAATTTCATATCCGTAATGTTGCCAAAGTTATCCCAAAATTGAGCAAAACTTCAGTGAAAAGCTTCAAATCTGCATACCCTGCAAGCCCTACAATCACTCAAGAGCTTAAAAAAATCAAATGTATGCATTTTTATGCCTAGTATCAGTGGCAAGCTGATGGATGCTTCCCAAAGGACTAAGTCATTGATTCACTCACTCACCCACCCACACTATACTACATCTACATGTTAAGTGATGATATGGCCAGTGAACATTTATATTATATTCTATTACCTCTGCTGCCCATTATTGAAAATGCAGCATTCTGATTGGTCAGTTTACAGCCCATTATTCTGCAATAATGGGTCGCCAATGCATTTTCTTATTAAATGAAGCTGTTTTAGGTAATAGAATAGAAAAAAAAGGGTTTGCAGTGTCATTTATGGGCTCATAATGTATCCTCGGCCAGAAAAACTTTCAAATAATGGGCTCGGCTGCGCCTCTCCCATTATTTAGTTTTTCTAACCTCAGACACATTATTCGCCCATAAATGACACTGCAAACCCTTTATTTCTTAAATATTGGGTAGCTTAAAGTTGATAACAGATCATGGATCAAATATCACAAGAGTCTGACTTGCCTGATATTTTCCTGTTATCAACCAAAAAAAGTGATTCAATATTATTATAATTATGCAAGAAGATGCTGACTTGACAAAAATAATTCTAAAATGGTTTCCAAATAATAAAACGACAGTATTTGCTGGATAAGTTGTGTCACCAAGTGCACAACTTTTTTTCCCGTATTGGGCAATGTTGGGAGGTACGTGCTAGTCGCACAGTGGTACTGCACAACATGGAAGCTTCTTATGCAAAATAATAATTGATAATATTAGGCAAGAGAGTTTGTCTCAGCATATTAAGTCCTGAATGAAATGCATTTTAATATTTTTAGTTGAAAAGGACAATGCAAAATGCAGGATTTTAAAAATAATTTTTTGGCCATTTTTTAATTGGCCCCCTTTTACAGTCAAATTTTTTACTCTTCTGACTAAAAAAATAAAACTTACAAATTATGAACAAATGTGCTAAAATGCAATTTTAAAGGCTATGTTTACGGTCTTCTGAAATAAACTTTTTCGGGGTGAAATTGAATTATGTTTCCAAGATGATAGTATCTTCAGTTTACAAATAACCAACACTTAATAAACACAGATAGTTGAAATCTGAAAATCCCAGGGTCACCCAAGAAGGAATGATGTTAGTCAACCAACTCACCAACTATTTCAGTGAAGTATTACATCTTTATGAAAAACAAAAATTTGCTTCAAATTAAGCCAGAGTTCCAATAATCCAGCCAGAGATTACTGAGCGACTTTGCAAGCTATTGTCATCATGCTCGCAAAAATAATGTAAAGAAATCCAAATTTGCCACTCAAAGCAGAGAGAAATTAATCATAACTGAAAATCAATTTAAGAGAGCACTTCAGAAATGCAAACAGTACAAAATATCTTCTCAGGAAACTATACTTAGATCGGTATTATCTATTTTCATCCACTCGTCTCTTTACACATGTGTGCACACACACACACACACAGGCGCACACACATGCACGCTTACACACACGCACACTCATTATGCAGTATAAAATTCTTTTAAAATAAATTGTATTTTTTTAGCTCAACCACCTTTTATTTGGCCCAAAATGGTCACAAGATCATAAAATTAGTCAAAATTACTGAAAATGCCAACATTCACCAAATAATGAGTTCTCAAGTCCATACGTTCAGTTTTTTGTGTGGCATGACCCTATTCAAACTAAAATTTAGTGCCACGAGATGATCTCACTAAGATTCATGGAGCTTACCAAAATCATGCCATCTGCATGGTATACTAACCACACGCTTAACAATATCTCCACACATAACATCCCCTATAACAGTATGCGTGTTGCCCTCGCAAGTTTGAAAAAGTTCGCCTGGACTTGACTTCCAGGCAGGTGCTCAAGTTTTTTAATTCTTGATATGATTTTGGTAGCTCTTCTACAGGTGCGGTTCCATCGTCTTGGACCCCCCTGATTTACCCGGGAAGTAGTATCGATTTTGATTCAAAGATGAAAGGCACGTATTTTTCTCATTGTCGTCCTGAATTTTGAGCCCTCGAATCCATTTCATTCCCAAGATATAAACAAAAAACCGCCGTTTAGTGGTTACCACTTTTAATAGCACCGTATTGAAATAGGCTTTGCAACATGCATTAATTGCGTCTACCCTCAAACCGCAAGTTTGTTTCCCCTCCTCCTCCCACGGTACTTGATGGGGTGTATCTGCAAGTGCAGGCTCCTCATATGAATTAGAGACACAATACACATACATTCCCCCGGAACAAAACCACCTTTAATACATAACAGATATTACATCTGCACAAGACTCGTAATTTCATAAATCTCAATCCTATAAAGAATTTTTATCACTATCAAACTTCAAAAAAGTATGCAGTCATGAGTATGTCCACCCTTTCACCAACAAATTGTGTAATTTCAATAATGTAGACTACATGACCAATGAATTATAATCCTATCAGAGAAAACATTTTATATGCATTAGATACTTACAATACCCATTGCTTCCTTCCTTGGTGGACTCTCAAACTCTGACTTGCACTCCTTCAAATACAGAACGAAAATGTGATAAATTAGTAATCTTGGTACAAGTCAACTAAGTCATTGGCAAATGAAATCATTTCCATTTGAATTTCAAGGCAAAATGCATTCACTTACAGGCATACCAAAGGATTAGAGTTTGTTTGTACGTTTACTTACATTTCTCCTTATTCCTCGTTTTTTAATTTGTAATACACACTGTTACCAAAATAATCACACAATAAGGTTTATCTACCGAATTATCTGAATGTCTCAACATTTAACTTCTTCCTTAACTTCTTCCTGGACTGCAAGCTTTCAACTGTTGTATTGAAGGTATTTAGATAATACACATAGGAAACAATATTTCTTTGATCAATAAAGTTACACACAAGTAACTTCCTTGCCTGATGTAGTCATAATGAGTGAAACTGTGTACTGATGCAGTTAGTGTGAAAACAGGATGTTTTACGCCTATTCCATAATGCATTATGGTAAAGTAAAGTGTGTGTGGGGGGAGAAAAGTGTCATGTATGGTGGTATATCTGTCAGAAAACCTCGATCCTGGAGCGAGGCATGATTGAGGCAGGATCGTTCCTTGCCTAATGTGATCATGATGAATGAAAATTGTGTACTAATGGACAACACAGGATGTTTTAAACCAATCCCAAAAGATAAAGTGTTTGTGTGTGGCATTTGCGCAAGACAATTCTGTGTCATTTTGCTGTCGGGAGTTTGCGGTCGCCACTCCTCCCGCTCAATGAGTCTGTAACCCTCCCAACATTGCATGGTGCCAGTACCCGTTTATACACGTGGGTGGAGAGAAGTATTGAGGTAAATCGCATTAAACCTACTCAAGTGCACAACACATTGGCAGCAGCAGGGTTTGAACCCACAACCTTTGGCATGTGGGATGAATGCTTAATCCACTGGACCACACATGCCCCAACACACACACACACACTTGTAGTATAGTATAGGTACACTGCAAAGCATTATAGGATTGGTTAAAACCACCCTCTGGTATTGAGCAGTGTACCCACTATATTATTACTCTTGATGTGGTGGGTACTTCATATGTATTCTATGAGTATGTGCCTTAAAGGTGCAACAAGAGATTTTGAGGCCACACAAATATTGTGTCATAATAGTAATTTCATATAGATTAGACACTCAATAGATTTCTTACCTTGTATTTGGCTACAGAAATGTCTTATAAGAGAAAAAAAGGTGATTTTGATTTGCTTATATTTCAATATAAAACATAGGCTGAATTTCGTATTTGCTCCTATACAAAATTAGAAATTTCACAATTTTTGTACCAAAGAATCATTTCTCAGCTTAATCCTTTTCAGATGGGGATATTTTTGATGTAAAGCTTTACATCAGGGCAAAAATCAGCACTTTAATTTTTTTAGGGACACCTGATATGTGAAATCTCTTGTTGCACCTTTAAGTACATA
This sequence comes from Ophioderma brevispina, assembly GCA_023653785.1. Classification (NCBI taxonomy): domain Eukaryota; kingdom Metazoa; phylum Echinodermata; class Ophiuroidea; order Amphilepidida; family Ophiodermatidae; genus Ophioderma; species Ophioderma brevispina. The sequence goes on from JAMKCH010006131.1 coordinate 52,263, forward strand.
ACATACAGCGATATAGTATATTACTACATGTACCATAGGAAGTTAATCTATACATAGGTTGGGTAATAATCATAGTGGTGCGTATAGGGTAACCCATATTAGGCCACACATGGGTAGCTATATGACACCCACCCCTCACCCATTTTTGGAAATCTTCAACTTAATTACTAAGAGAAAACCTCCTCCATGACTTGTGGCAAGTGTTTCAACAGCTTTAAATGGTAATGTTAAAACCGGCTAAAACCAGAAATTGGTCCTAAAACAGTTTTAAGTGATAACTCTGCTTACAAGATACCTACCAAAGATTTTAAATCCCAATTTGAAACCCTAAATGAAACTCAGAAAGAAGCCCTTTCAACCCCTTAAAATATATAGGTTTATAACACTAGTCAGTGGCTTTTGAGATGGCTTCTCAAATGGCTACAGATTATTTGGGAGGCCATCTCAATATCACTGACGCAAGACTAACTGTTAATGTTGAATCTGAATAGAGTCTCAAAAATGTGTCATTTTGAAATTGTTGAAAAATATATGCAAATAGTTTTACTCTGACTATAGGCCTAGTCACCTGCAGTGACGAGAGTAGAATTACCACAAAAAGAGGAAACAAGACTAATTATGGGAAGGGACTTCCCCTTTTTCAATAAAATAAATGGTAGAAGGGAACAACCAACAGTCTAACTCTGAAACATTGACTACCAATACTAACAATCACAGTTTCACTATGGTGATCAGTTTTCAGGAATACTACGCAACTTGAGGGAAAGCAAAGAGCAAGACTACTGACTCATGTTGGAATTAAGATGTGGTTTTCTGGTCAAGGTTCTGATTGGAATCAATGGCAATTATAATCTGGGTTGCTGTTTTGTAATATGAATTGTTTCTCATGGTACAAGGTATAATTACATAATAGCAGAAATGGTAATTTATTTTGGATGTCTGAAACAGCTCTCCCTACCTCTCACACATGAATAATGCAAAGTTTAACAGATGGTATAGATCATAAAGCATGACTTATATTCCCTTGGAACTATTTGTTCACTTTCTAAATGGGAGCTTGCATCACTTTGACCTTGATTACTGGGCAGATTTAATCTAATTTTAAAATAAAATGTAGGGAATTCATTCAAATTAGATATTTAGTTATTATTTATTATATAACAATGGCAACAATTTGATCCATGCATTTTTTTTTACCATTGTACAATATGAGCAAAAATTACTCATTATCCTTAATATAAATCGAGGGTTTAGTGCAAAAAGGCCCCATCTGCAATAGCTGCCAGGTGTTAGATTTGGTAGGTATAACACTTAACAATACAACTGACAAATGGCAGCTATTGCAGATGGTGCCTCCTTGCACTAAACCCTTGAAATACGACCTTTAGATTCAGGTTTATGCGGTTGCAGATGCATAAGAGACCTATTGCCTAACTTTCCACGCAAGAAGCAAGATGTGTCGGCTTATGTTTGTGCAGTAGTAAAAATATATTAGCCCAATTTGGATTGTTCCATTTTACATGGGCTCTTCTAGTCCAATTTGGATTGTTCCATTTTACATGGGTTCCCCTCATGAAATAGAACAATCCGTTTTAACAATTTACAAGATGTTTTGCTATTACATGCACTGGCAGACAATAATTGTTTAATATACTAAATATATTCTAATAAACATTCAATAATTAATTTATTAATTACATCTAATTTAGAATTGTATCTAATTTAAAAACACTTCATTTGCAAGGTGAGTATATTTTTATTAAAATTTTCAGCATAATTTTCTCAAAATATAATTATGAATAAACACTAGATCATATCCCTCTTAACCTCATCTGTGTAATATGGGGATCCTTAGAATGCTTTCACCCTCTTCTTATACCTGTATTTTAGGATGATGACCTATCAGGGGAGCCCTCCACACAGTGATTCACTACTGACTTCCTTAACCATCGTAACCCAGGTAGATTATGTAGGTTATAACACATAAGTCAGTGGCTTTTGCAATGGCTTCCTAACTGATTGCAAGTCCTTTGAAGAGACATCTTCTGACCTAAGACTAGGCTTGTTTGGACTTATTTGCATACATTTTCCATGCTGATTCCGAATATAAGAGACATGCTTGCATCAATCTAAATGGTTTCCTATCTAGCCTCAAGTTTCACCTTAGAGAAAGCAGTTGATAATTTTTAGTAACCTGTAGCTTTTCATGCGCAATATACTTTTTAATTTATCAATCAAGCATCATGGTTTGTGTTGGATTGTTTGTAGTTTTTCCACTGCTTTCTGTTTCTTTTCTTCTTCTGTGCTGAGTAGTTTTTAGGTTAGCCACTTTGATAGTGTCACATGCGACTGTTTGGTCTATCCCCGCCAGCCTACTTTTGTCTGTCCCTTTGTTTTGTACCTATAGTGCGGACTCTCCTTTCGCAGCTATGATGCTTCTGTATTCTGGGTGGTTTATCTAATTAACATAGAGTGCAATTTAATGTTTAATCCTTTTATGTGTATGTTTTGTATGTTTTTATGCCAGCTGGCAAATAAAATAAAATGAAATGAAAAAAATAAAATGAATACAATTATGGAAATGCAAAATGTTGTAATTTTTGAAGAAAAATAAAAGGAAAATGTTGACCTCCAAGTCTAAGTGATTATAGTCGCATGGCTCAGCAAGTTAAGTGTAATTCCCAAGGCACTGCTCATCAATCCCGACACACCTCTATGAAACTAACCCTGTCACACCTCAGTATAAACCATCACACTATAGCAAAAGGCAAAGTTCTTAAGCACAGTGCTTCTCTGGTCCTTAGTCTTTAGGGATCGGCCTGTACGAGTGTGTAATGAGTAGTAGATGACTCAAAACCTATGTTAACTAAGTAAAGTACATGTAGGAGTTATCAAGGGAATGAGTACTAAGTGCAGCCTGCTTGGAAAACAGGTGACACTCATTAAGTTGTGAGTCCTCTCTGACAGTAGCTTCACTTTGACATTGAAAATGAAGGCTTTTTTTCTTAAGGAAGGGTATTGTGTAAAATAGAAACAATTGCACTTATATGACTAACTCTATTTTGGTGTTTAATATCATGCAGGTAATTGACATCAAACAATAAACACTTTCAGAATAGAAGTGTTGACACTACTGTTGTTGTAATTTTTTTCCTGGCAAGGCAAAAAAAAAAGAAAATGGAAACCCTTATGCCCTAATTTGTCCAAAAGCTCCCACAAGTTTAGTTAAAACACCTCACATTCATTTTCATAGAACTTAAGATTTTCCTTTTAATCCCAGAAAAAATGTCACCTTTTCTACAAATTTAACTTGATCCTTGTATTGCATTATCAAAATTGCACTATCCTGTTTATTGTGTCACCTGCACCAGTGCAGGGAGACACACACTAATCCAAATTCTTTATGTCCATCCGTCCATGTGTGTGTATGTGTTAAAGTATCGGTTAACTTTTTTCAAATTTACATATACGCACAATTACTCTCTAACACAGGACAAAGAGTGAGATACTTTTTTGGTTCATTTACCACAATTAAAAATGAACCATGGCAGGGTGTGGAATCCTGGTATTGAAGCTTCACCATAAGTGTTGAGAACCCATTTAAATTCCAGCCAGCCATTGATACCAACAGGATTCGAACTGGGGACCTTTGCACCAGAGGCAAATTACTTAAAGGGACACAAGGAGATTTTCCAAGGACACTTGCCTTTCTAATGTGAATTTGATTGGTTGTGGAACACCTACTGAGAATGTTTCTAAGGTTTATTTGACAAACAAGTAGAAAGAAAACCAAAAACTTGCCTTTAGAACTTGCCTATGTGTCCTAATTGGTCCTACAAAGAAGTGTGCTAGGATTATCTACCAACTCATCTTTGTATTACATAAACCGACATTAATAAAAGGTTTCAAAAACAAGCGGTTCTCGACCTTATTATCATATGAAGGTTCCCATGTTGCATGTATTGGTTGCAATTATTGGACTTCCAACTTTTCAAATTATGCCAATTTGATGCATTTTATAACTTGACCTCATATGACCTTTGACCTTGTATGTGACCCTTGACCTCATTATCATATGAAGATTCCAAAGGGCATCTGTGACCCAATTTCTGTAGCAATTTGACTTTTCTCGAATAAGAAACTTTCTTTGAAACTTAAACCCTTGAAAACATGGCCACGTGGCCACACAGTCACATGGTCAGTCAGAATTGAGGACTGGTAGGTGTGGCGCCTCCTGCAACCCTTGCACGCGACACAACAATGAGGGCATATTTTTCTGGAAATGTTTTCATATCTAAATGTTGTCGATGAAAATGATGACCAAACATGCCTACATTAAAAATAACACAGAACCCACAATACCCATACAAATTTCTTTTTTTTTTTTTTTTTTTTAATTAATGACTGACGAATTTTAATTTGTTAAATGACAAATTAATTGACGATTCAAAGACTCATCAAATGACTAGAATCAGTTTGTCAAGCACAAAAATGATGAATTTAAGTACACATTGGTCATTTTCTAATTAGTCATTTGACGAATTTCGTAAATAAAAAGTCCAAATTTTCAAGTTGTAGAAATATTTGCAATTATGAAATTTAATCCGGAAATCTTTAAAAGCATTCTTTTTAATTCAAACCACTTTTTAGCACTATTTTGTGGATTATAAAAAATAATGTGCATGACTAATATTTAATTAGTCAAATAAGACACTTTTTCTCAATGTAGGGTGCATTTTGAAAGTCCATGTTCATGCATCATATCCACTTTTGAATACAAATGCACCCCCGGGGTTTTTTTTTTTTTTTTTTTTGTCCATCCGTCCATGTGTGTGTATGTGTTAAAGTATCGGTTAACTTTTTTCAAATTTACATATACGCACAATTACTCTCTAACACAGGACAAAGAGTGAGATACTTTTTTGGTTCATTTACCACAGTTAAAAATGAACCATGGCAGGGTGTGGAATCCTGGTATTGAAGCTTCACCATAAGTGTTGAGAACCCATTTAAATTCCAGCCAGCCATTGATACCAACAGGATTCGAACTGGGGACCTTTGCACCAGAGGCAAATTACTTAAAGGGACACAAGGAGATTTTCCAAGGACACTTGCCTTTCTAATGTGAATTTGATTGGTTGTGGAACACCTACTGAGAATGTTTCTAAGGTTTATTTGACAAACAAGTAGAAAGAAAACCAAAAACTTGCCTATGTGTCCTAATTGGTCCTACAAAGAAGTGTGCTAGGATTATCTACCAACTCATCTTTGTATTACATAAACCGACATTAATAAAAGGTTTCAAAAACAAGCGGTTCTCGACCTTATTATCATATGAAGGTTCCCATGTTGCATGTATTGGTTGCAATTATTGGACTTCCAACTTTTCAAATTATGCCAATTTGATGCATTTTATAACTTGACCTCATATGACCTTTGACCTTGTATGTGACCCTTGACCTCATTATCATATGAAGATTCCAAAGGGCATCTGTGACCCAATTTCTGTAGCAATTTGACTTTTCTCGAATAAGAAACTTTCTTTGAAACTTAAACCCTTGAAAACATGGCCACGTGGCCACACAGTCACATGGTCAGTCAGAATTGAGGACTGGTAGGTGTGGCGCCTCCTGCAACCCTTGCACGCGACACAACAATGAGGGCATATTTTTCTGGAAATGTTTTCATATCTAAATGTTGTCGATGAAAATGATGACCAAACATGCCTACATTAAAAATAACACAGAACCCACAATACCCATACAAATTTCTTTTTTTTTTTTTTTTTTTTCCCTATTTTTGCCCATATTTGACCCTATTTTTGACCACATTTGACCTTTGACCCATGCCACATGACCCACTTTGTATCCCACCCACCGCGTACTCTAGATACATCTATGTTGCGAAGATGGGCACCCACACTTGCTTAGTTCCAAAGAAATCGCGAGGGACACACACACACACACGCACACACGGACGGGGAGCATTTCTATAGTCCCCCTTCGCCAACATAAGTTGGCGGGGGACCAAAAATAACACAGAACCCACAATACCCATACAAATTTCCTGAAACAGAAGATGGCTTTTCACTCTAAACTCAGAAAAACAACATTTAAGCCTAAAACAACATTTTCTACAAATGCAGCTTGTGCCAGTTTAGTATCACCTGTTTTGTTTAAAACATCATTGGAAAGCAATTTACAAGAGTGTTGGATTACAAAATTAATGGAATTGGAAACCCTATCTGCTGGTTTCAATAGAATTGTTTTTCAAATCATGTTTCAATGTAGTATTTATGAAATTTGATAGCTCAATCTTTGGGTATGACCTGAAAGATTAACAAGAACTTGGTAAACTCATGAGATAAGCAAAAATTCAAGAAAATGATCCATCTGATACCAGGCGTTTAATTACACACTGCAAAAACACATTAAATATAAAATGCCCTGTATCAAATGGAGCTAGATTTGCCACACACTATGGACCAGCAATGAATTACTCATTGACAACAGCAGTAGTGAGGAAGCTCTGAAGTCATATTACCTGATGTCTATTTATTAGGTAAAGTGTTGTACTTGGTCAAGGTTGTTAACTAGTCAACCCTGAATTTAGGGTCACTGTGTGTCATGGATGACAAGTGATAACTGATATTGACTTTGTTAACTTCAATTGTGTTATATATTAAGGAAAACACAACACCCACAGGCCTATATACACATACAGTAAGTCATCCATGAATTTTACAGCAACTTTACAGCACAAGGTGGTTCTCGAACCACTAGTGTCACCTGTTTTTGCAATACTTCGAGCTTTCCTTACATATTGACCTGAGATGACCTTTGACCTTGGCCATTGACCTTATCAGTCGATGAAGGGGTCATACTCAACCTGTAACCAAAGTTTGATTGCAATTGGATTGAAAAGAATTTCGACTGGCACAAAACTTTCACCAACTTAACACACCAGATAGGCAGACAGAATTACTGATTAGTATTCCACATATATAACCCCCCTGATCCTGTATTTTCAATACATGCAGTGTATGTTCAACCATGTTTCAAACATCAATAACCCTCATGATCCCTAAATGACCTTTTACCATCACATTGTGTCCAAGCACATAAACTATGTATTAAACAAATTTACCCCCTCAAAATTATCTTCTAAACTACGTCCCTAGGAGGTCAGTGAACAGAACCATAACATAGTTTCAAATTAAACTAATCTGCCACTCATTTCCTGCAAAATAAAGGTTTAAAGTTGGAGCCAAATTATTCTTGCCAACAAACTGCAGCTGATTACATGATATTGAGTACATGATATTGAATACATGATATCTTGTACATGTGCAACACAACTACGTAACTAATTAATACATGAGCTTCACCAATTATGACGTCAGTGGATCGGTTTAAGTTCGGTCACACTTCAGGTTGATTCGAGTTGATGTATGACCTTGCCAAGATGAATAATGCATGAACAATGTACAGCTTCAGGAAAACTTGTCTAAAATCAGCAACCCAGATTGGTGAAACGTATTTTCTTAACCGAAATTTTTCATGTCAAACCATTATTAATCCTCAAAAACTTCATAATTTTAAGCAGAAAACATTAAAGTTTGGGGATTACCTGAGAGATTCGAGAAATGACACTCTTCCGAAGGCAAGTACACGACTGGCATCCATGGCATGAAAAAGTGGGGAATTAGGGAAGCTCCTTCCCAGGAAATGTTTATATTTGTAGGGAAATTTTGAAATTTGGAGGGAAATTGTACCTTTTTGTACACAAAAACGTGCATTTAAAATGCAGTTTTTACCGCAGCACAGCAGTGTCTGACCTCGACCACATGTACAAAATGGCGATAGGGTTGCGCAATGAACAGGGTCACAAACAGGGCCAACAGTGCGCCGCCAATGACACTGAACCACATAGAAACCTACATAAGTCCTGTTTCAATATAGCATACCAAATATGAACCTAATCCATCGCTGTAAAGCACTATAATACTAGACAAATTTCTAACCAAAAGTGTTAACAAATCTTTGACACACACACACAAACAAGCCGTACAAGTGAACATGCTCACTAACATATAACAATTACACACACTTTGTAGATACACTTACAAACACAAACACATGCACATTCGTGCACGCACACCACACACACATCATACTACCATAAATTATCCGATTAAATTGGCCACCCTTTAAGTATTTTTGTGATTTACCCATGAGACAGCCAGACCTTTGTTTTGTTCTAATAGTATTTCCTTAGTTCACAACAAGTGGGACATGATCTGTTTTCCTGCTGACACACTATTTCCCTAATACTCAATACATTGCTTTGTCACTGTTCCATCATCCGATTCTCAAATGCATATATACAAACTGAAAGCAACTACTTGACGACTGCTATCGTTTTAAATCACTCTAACAGGCACGGTATTTCTCTGAAAAACCCCGAATTATTAAACATGTTTCAGTACTTCTACAGAACTCCCTGAAGTGTATTACATACAGAAACCAGTCTGCCACCTTTACACAGCTAATGGTAAAAAGACCCACACACTTTAGTTTTACTACTACACAGAGCCTCTTCGCAATTTTGTTTTGTTTGCCAAAACAAGCCGCTTCCTATCTCGAGGGGCATAACAGGGGTCACTCACTTGTTGTCAGAGGGGGCAAATTCACAGTTTTAGCCAAATTTTTACGAGTTGGAGGTAGTTTTGAGGCAGATTTTCCTGTTTATGAGGTGAACATTTCCAGGCAAAAAGGACTGAATAAGCATGATTTTTTTTCCCAGTCAAAGCTCTCTGGAGTGGTAACCTGGTCCCATATCCCCCCTGCCTGTTATACTATTTATGCAACTGGCCAGAACCAATCCTTTGAGGGATTTTGCAAGAAACACTCTGTATAACCAGCCTAAGTATTTACACAATGTTGCACCATATTTTCTATGCAATACACAACAACCCACACATGCATGCCTCCCAAACCTTTAGTCGTTTTCCGCTTTTTCGTACTCTGCATAAACAACCAGTGCACTATAAAAGCGGGAAGCAGTCTATTCCATACTTCCCCAATAATACATGGCTAAGTGGCAGAGTTGCATGTAAACATGCTTCTAGTGTGACTTTGTGTCAATAAAAGAATGATCAAATTGCACGATTCGTAGTAATAGTGATGCATGTTATGTGCAGTGAATTCATACAATGCTTATAACCTTTAATATTTATACCTGCCTTCATCATAAAATAAGGTAAAATAATCCCTTTGTCAACATTACATCCCAGATCATTAGCAACTTTAAGGGGCAGCAGCTTCAAGACACCAGCACCCCCCCCCCACACCCCCCCCCCCACACACACACACACACACAGCTCAAGGTAAAATACATTCAATTTTTTTATTGCTAAGTTAGCCAAGTTGCCTTCCAATATGGACTTGAGATGCTGCCACAATATTGTGATGACCTGCCTGTATATTCAATGGGTTGCACAACTTGGTCACAATTAGTCATAATCCTAACTATCAATGGTAGTCTCAACTCTAACCTATAATGTAATGGTGATAAATTGGTTTGTTTTCACAAGAATAAAGATGCACTTCGAATGTATTATTAACAATAATAATAATACACTGAATGAAAAATGAAACTGCTTAGCACTGTACAAACAAATATTACTGGCATTCATGTTATCTCAGATGTTCAAAAATAATTTATCATGGCATGTTTCACTTCAGTCTGCACAACAAAATAATGATCAATCAAATCCTAAAGGAAGACTTAAAAGACAGCTATATTCCTCCGCAGATGGTGAATTGAGTCCATCCACAATGCACCAGTTTTGGGAAATTTCACCTCAATAAGGTAATGCGATCCCACAAAAATCCTATTCCTATCACATGAAAACCATAACTTTTACACTCATTTTAGCCTACAAAGCGCTAGTACTTACGGATTTTTTTTATCATGATCATGAAATATTTTGTGGTCCTTAAACTTCTTGAAAACTTTTCACCCCTAACTACTGACATTGTGTTTAGTACAGTACAGTATAGGCACATTGCAATGCATTATGGGATTGGTTCAAAACACCCTCTGATTCCTTTGCAAGTTGTTATTTCTTTCAATCCTCAATATGCAGGTTGTCTTCATTTTAACCTAGATCTCACATAAACTTAAAGCTTAAATTAACAACAATTTCTTGAGAATTTTGACCTCTCATAGTCACTGTAATCCTTGTAGAAGCAACTTTTACTTGCCTACTTGTTGACTTGGAAAGAGCTGTTGTCATGCAACCCCAATATTCCATAAAACCTTGGAAAAATTGAATTGCACTTTTGGCTATAATTGTGGTCAGAATTCCTTGGACTGCTTTTGTTTCAAAATGTGTGTGCGTGCATGTGTGATATGCTGTGTGCACTACACCCCAACATATTTCCCTTACATGTCGGCATGGTGCTGCTTCGGGGAGCAAAGTTCTGTTTCAGGGGAGCGTGGTTGTATTTTCAATAAGGATTAAGGGTTCGGAATCAAAATATAGTGTAATTAGTATAGTCTAAGTATGACCATCATTGGGATTTTGGTGACATCTATATTTAAAACTAATCAATTTATCATTGGAATAAAAGCATTTCCGAATATACATACTCTGTTGATTCCACCAGGAGTGAAGTCGTGCTGTGCGACCCCCTCTGGTAGTGATTGCTGGGCCAATGACCCTCCCATTGCAGGGCTTTGATAGCCCTGGTTAAAACTGGCTGGTAAGGACACTCTGTTAGGTCTGATGGGATCTGGAGAGAGAATGATGGGAAAAACATGTTATGGCAACAAAAATGCTTGATCTTGTTGGCCGGTATTCACAAAAGCGAGTTAACTTTAACCCAGTGTTAATTTTAACCCTGGGTTAAATATCCCATAGAGAATAACATGAATTTAACCCTAGATCGTGGGTTAAATCCTGTTTAACCCTGGGTTAAAGTTAACCCGCTTTTGTGAATACTGGCCATTGTGATTACAAACACCTCTTTAAAATACAAAAACAAAATCAACTGAAGCACTAAACAGCTGATTGTGGTTTACACCAGTACAGAATAAACAAAGATCAATAATGTTTGTGTTTGAGGTCAAACTATACAGGTCATGGTGCATAGAATTACGCTTATAAGTCTCGGATATTCACATAGAAAGGCTTTTTGATCTCAAGTCGGAATTTTGATACGCACGTATAGAAATTACAGAATCTGATTAAAAGTACTGCCTTGTCTTTAATACGTGGATTTCAAGCCAACCACTTGCAGGTTATGTTAGCACATCCATGTCAATAAAAAAAATACCAAAATACAAATTTTGATGATTTTTTTTTGATGTTTCGGATCAGCAAATCGCTGCTTATCCCTTTAAGATAGTCCTAGTACTTAAACAAGATCAAGTTACAGCCCCGAAAATGCCTCAAGCTCTACATTCACACCATAATATTAAAGTTTATGAAACACTGATTACAAAGGCAATGAAGATTTTCTTTAATATTACAAATACAATTATCTTCATATACAATATCATTACCATATGACATTTTGCAAAATCTATGGCATCTATTTCTCCATTATAGTGCCAAGCAATAGACTCAATTTCTTGATTGAATAATTATAAAATCTACGAATGAATTCTGAGGAAACATTTCCCCATATGGATACGCCAGTTTATATTTAAATCTACAACTTAAAGGCAGGATTATAAGCTGTGATTACAAAACATAAAACATGAATTTGACAGCAACTAAAAATGTTTTTTTTAAAAGTATTATCTCAGAAAAAAAGTCATGATGACAAATATAGTGTACTGAGGAAGTGTAGTTGATCTAGAGCTTCCAGAGTTAAATGTGAGTTTTCCTCTAGGACTATGGGAGATATCTATTTGTGGCTATTAGAAATTCATATTATTTTCTACTTGCTGACAACTACTCTGGATTCCAGAAAAATACACACTTTTTGGAGTAAAAAATATAAAATACATCGGTCCTCGGACCGCTTGTGTCGCCTGCCGTTGCAGTTTGTGAATGATAGGCCTCACATGACCTTTGACCTTGGCGTGTGACGTTTGACCTCATGAATAAATGAGGGTTTGCATGTTAACTCCATAAACTATGTTTGGTTCCAATTGAACTTCAACTTTTCAAATGAGGTCAATTTTACATTTTCAGCCTATTTTACAAGTTGACCTCACATGACCTTTGACCTTGGCATGTGACCTTTGACCTCATAAACAAATGAGGGTTTGCATGTTAACTCCATAAACTATGTTTGGTTCCAATTGAACTTCAACTTTTCAAATGAAGTCAATTTTACATTTCAGCCCATCTTACAATTTGACCTCACATGACCTTTGACCTTGGTATGTGACCTTTGACCTTGGTATGTGACCTTTGACCTTGGCATGTGACCTTTGACCTTGGTATGTGATATGTGACCTTTGAACTTGGTATGTGACCTTTGACCTCATCAACAATGGGGAATGCCATGTTGTACATGTGACCCAAGTTTGGTTTAAATCCATCAAAGTATGTGGATATTACAGGCAAATGTTTAACCCTTTTCCACAACAGACATCAACAACAACAGACAACAGACTACAGCAGACAAAGTGATCCCTATGTGTCTTTGTGCCTTAAGGCAGGCAACACAACAACTGATACAAGGGATGGTGCTGGCTGGGTCCTAAACCTATAGCAATCTTGCTTGGGGATATAACTGACAAATTTGAATGGAGTCAATTTTGTTGGAATACAGCAACAAAATGTTTTATAAAAATGACAATCTTACAGATTGTGCAGAAGAACGGCAGCAAACTTGAGGTATAAAGTTTCATTTATTTATAAAATTTAGCTGAGGTATTTGACATAAAATGTCATCGCCACCAAAAATGAGCATTTAAAGTAAGATAGTCTCTAGTGCAGGCCGTTATATTTTGTACCTCCTGCTTAAAAAATATTGGTTATATGCAAGTGGATTTTGGAATATTTGGTACCTCCTTCTTAAAAAATATTGGTTATATGCAAGTGGATTTCACTCAAATTTGCAGTTGTATCCCAAAAAAGGACTCACTATATGATGAGGATCCTGCACCATTTTCCCTCTGTATCTTTGTTCCCTTTTTTTTTCCAAAATTTTATTGCCATATTTTTTTTCTGTAATCATTATTAAATAATGTTGACACTTGTTTGGCAATTTGAATTATTAATAACATTGGAATCAAAAACAACCCAACCCAGAAGAATTTTGCTCTAATGACAAGATTCAAAATAAGAACATGATGACAGGAATATGCACACACTTATTTTAGCCAAGGATCTAGGGAAAAGGCAAGGTCAGGGATTTAGCTACAGGTCTTAAGGTTAAGCTTTAGCAGGTGACAGCAAGTGTGGCACATTCCTGTCGTTCTTCACATCACACAAACCCTTGCTCGATGATGAATTTGCAACGACACTTACCTAATTACACACAAAGGATATAGCCGTCAGCTTTCAAGATAATACCCATGTACTGATCATAGATTTCAAAAGATCTCTAGAATCCCCAAACCAACCATACACCCCTCAGCTGCAGCATCTATCTACTGACCAGATTCACTTTCACCATAAAGCTATGCAAATTTCGCTGGTTTCCGATATGTTGAAATCCCAAGAGGAAACAAAATACTGGGAAGTTTGGTTATTCTTCCATGTAATATTGCACAGAAATAGTTTAGTGTTAAGACTTCAATGAGGGATATCTATATAATAATGCTCTTACATCTACATGCGTGTGTGTTGGCCTGTATATGTGTCCGGAGCTGCTTCTCTGCACTGGACATCACCTGATCGTGAAACTTGTAGGTTCCCTTCGTCTTGGGAAGGGTTTGCAGAGTATCTACTTTTGGGGCCCCTGAGCCCCATGAGTATGCCCCAGTGAGCCCTTTGTTTGCTTAAAGGAAATATGTCAAGATTTTTGTCAAGCTCAGTTTGACTTACATTCATAAAATATATGTACATACATCACAAATTCCCGAAAAAATAATACAATTTGATGTAAAATTAACAAAATAGAGGCATCTTAATTTTTGCTTTTTTGACATACGAAGAAAATGGGCGGATTTTTCGCCACGGCTTCATTGATCAAAAGCGCCCAATTTTGCTCTCCTCGTGACGTCAAAGTGATGACCAAAACATCGTGTTGACTCGAATTGTTATTGCTGACACTGTAATATTGATGGATTAATGAAAGTAATAATAAAATTAGAAAATAAGTTACAGAATGACATATTTTGTTTCATTTCGTAGTGTTTTAATTATTATTGATATAAAAACTCATCGATCGCAGTTATAGGAAAGTGGCAACACTGCAATATGATGGTCACAACGACGTAAATTATGGATGGTCATCACTTTGACGTCACCATTTGCCTGCGATGTGGATTTGTCGGAATCGTTTTCGAGTAAGCTATTGGGCGGAAAATTAAAAGGGCAAAATACTCAACTTATTTTGATTTATATGTAATCTACGTTACTTAAGCTTTCCATCCATACCAAATTTTCCAAATATTCAGAATCATGACATATTTCCTTTAAAAAGGTCAAACAGTGGCATTTTAAAAAAGCTCGCCCGGGTCAAGAAAGCCAGTTATCGCAAAACAGAGCTTTATTCCATCAGGTATATCATCCCTCAATGAAGTCATCACTCTAGACTGGGTTCATGCAATATTGAATGACCAGAAGTTCTCAATAACTTTCTTACATTATTGGGATTTTCACTGGAAACCAGCCAAAGTTGAAATGCATTATGGTAACCGTGACTTTCAGTACAACTTGACATCCCAAGTGCAAATTTCACTAAAACTAATGAAGAAGCTAAAAGATGTGCAGTTTTCCATTTCATATTTGCAATGAGCATATGTCACATAAGGATGCATTAACCCCTAGGTGAATTGAGGTCAATGACCTCATAACCTGGTTTAATGTTTCCACCATTGCAACGTTTGTGGTGAGGATTTTCTCTGCTCAAATTTAAGTCCAAAGGTAACTAGTAATAGACAAGAAATTGCGAAGTTGTGATATGAATTAAGTATCATGATATGACAGTGGATCATGTGGATTATAGAACCGCATCGATCAGCCAAGTTTTTGATTCATTTAAAGGTGTGATGAATGGTCCATGCCATCTTGGTGCTTTTACTTGCACTGGCAAATTTGTGGCAAGTTTTCTTTGAACTTGAAAAGGAATGCTTTAAAATTTTAAGAATTTTGGTTATTGGTCAGTCTTTGAATTTAACCTGTAGTGCTGTAAATTGCTGGTGCTGGAACTACCTAGCCTGAGTACGCATCCCTCTTTCAGAGTGTTCCAAGTTACTCCTCCAGTATAGTTTGCTATGGGGGTTCAGTGGGTCCTTTTACCTTCCCAACATTATGCTGGCACCCATTTATACTCCCGATTGGAGATAGGTAAGTGAGGTATAACACCTTGCCCAAGTAAACAACACACAGGCTTTGTGTTTGAACTTAAGTGATGAATTCAGTATTCTGCCACCACATCCTTCAACATGCAGTTTATTCCGTTGAGGCTGTCAAATTCATAGGGTGGTGGCACCATACCAAATTCTTTTCCGAATGCAAGACCTCTCGATCATAAGTCCAAAGCTTTAACAACTGCATCCTTTTAAGTTATATAGTATTCAATTTTGCCTGTCCTAAACTTTAACTCAACAATAAAATCAGCTCATCACAAAACTGTCAGTTAAGCCACCTATGATGACATCACTACAACACAAAGACATTCAAGCTGAGTCATCATAAGAAGGAACACAAATCATGACAGGTCTTCAAAATAATCTCATTAAGTACTACAGAATCTCTTTGGATCAGCAATCCTGATGAGTCTCTCTCTGTCAAGTGTAACTCATACCTGCCAACATTGAAAAGTCATCAATCAGGATGACAATCTTGATCTTTATGTCTAGCAAGTACACAAATTACAAAATATATAGTTTTCCACTTAAAGGTGCTTGTTCCGATTTATGTCCGTAGTGTTTTCTACTTGATGTGAGAGCCTGGCACTTGCACAAATGCCCCATCCAGTACAGTGGTAAACAAAGTTGTGGTTTTGATGGTAGAAGCAATAATGCAATACTGTGCTAATATTGATGGTTAGCCATTAAAATGGTGGTTTTCTGTTTATATCTTGGGTATGAATTGTTTTGAGGACTCAAATTTCAGTACGACAATGAAAAAAAAAACGACCTTTCATCTGAGATCAAAATCGATACTACTTCCGGGTAAATCGTGGAGGTCCCAAAGACGATCGGAAGACACACCTTTAAATTTTAGCCAAAACACAGCCTATAATCTTATGGACCTATTCAAACTTCCCTAATTTCTTTCCTACTTTTATATTGCTAAAATCATAAAAATTGACCCAAGAAAACATTAAAAAAAAGCTAAATGTCAATAAATGTTGATGCATGTAATATGTACCACTAAATCACTGTATTGAAATTCTTAATGAACATTTCTTTTGCAGGAGCATTTTTTGTTTCCCTTCTCCCCACCCTCCTGAAACCACAATGCTTCATTTATTATTTTTTGGTGGCAGAGGGAAGATTTTGAAATTGGAATGATTCCAGGTATAATCACTCAAGACTGACCTCAATGCCACTTGCTTCTTCCTCACAAAACTTCAGGAAGACCAAACATCCAAACAGCAATACTGTCCTTATGTAACTATGGAAAATCTCTGGGAAATGTGCCAAATAAATGCAGACAGCTAGCCTAGTTTTTAAGTCCTTAAAAATTGTACGGTAAGGTCTGAGAGTTATTCCAGGCTCTTAATACAGATCAACGTGTGAAAGACACTTGGAATACACAACTTCAACATGTCTCGTCCTGCACACACAAACCATCCCTTTATTTCTATAGAACCATTCACCCAATGCATATAAAATCATCAAAATGTTACAATTATTCTGCTCAAAATTCAACATGTCAGCCCCCTGAACAATAAACTGACAATTCTTGTTGAACAGCATTGTTTGTCCTTTCCATCAAAATATCCTTACCCAACATCCTATGTTCGCAGGTTTACCATTTGAGTCAAATATGCACATGCGGTCCAGTGGATAAGGTACCCAATCCGGACGCCAAAGGTTGTGAGTTCGAGCCCCGCTGTGGCCAATGTGTTTCGCCCTTGAATAAGGTGCTTTACCTCAATTACTTCTCTCTACCCAGGTGTATAAATGGGTACTGGCATTATTCAATGTTGGGAAGGTAACAGACTCGCTGTAGAGGAGGTGTAGCGATCCCCCTACAGCAACATTATATGTTGGAGTCTGGCCCAGTCACTTCGAAAGAGAGATGGGCACTCTGTTCATGTATACACATGTCCGTCCCCTTTTTATGCACCAACCACTCTGCACACCCTTAAGTGTAGACACCAAAGTCAAAATTGAAATGCAAAATTGGTAAAGAAAATGACTCATTTTAACCACATTTGGACTTGGGGAGTCAAGTTGCATTTGCTGCTTGATAAAAACACAACAGAAAGCTTAAAATAGGCGCAAAAATGAAAAGTGCAATACCTGTAGCATTACTATCAGGAATTAAATAGGTTGATTCTTGCGTTCTGCCGTTGTTGAAGGTATTGGACCTTTGGGGCGGCAGTCGGCTTCTATAGGGGGCCTCGCCATTTTCAGGGTTTATTCCTTGTGTTACTGGAAAGCAGTATAGAAAGAGGCAAGGATGAACTCAAGGTTTTTGCAAAATAACCCTTTCTTTCACAAAATTGTTTTTTTTGCTTTTCTCTTATCTTTCATGTAAGACAATGACAATTCTTATACTACATGAAGAATACATATAACATTCTTATCAGAGAATCAATTGGAAGTTTTTGTCAGGTGCCTCTTATAAGCATAATTAAAGGAATATTCCTAAGAACGGCAATATTCCTCTGATTATACTACTAATTCTTGTGGAAAGCTATTTAATCCTAACAAATATTGAAAATAATTTAGTTGTTGCATGAGAGAAGTGAAACAAAATTTGTGTTGTTACAAAGTGTACAAATATTGGATTGTGAAAGAGTACAGTATTTTGAAAACAAAAACATCTAGTTCATCCTTGGCCATGAATCAATTAGAAATAGTCCAAAATATCAATTTATAATATACAATGTGCATGCTACTTTGAGGTAACTTAAATGAAATAGATGTCAACAAATCATGCCATATCATGTTTGTAGAATGCATTCAATATGAATTGTCCAAAAATTCACACAAAATTGGGCAAAGATTCAAAGATATTTCAAGAATGGTTCCAAAAATGTGGTTTATTTGAGGAAATTTTTAATATGACAGTATGCTCACTTGCTTTAAAAAACATGCACTAAATGTGTGAATTGTGCAAAAGAAGAATCGATTAGCCAACATATCTTGCTTTCAAGCATGCAAGTGCATTCAAACTCAACAAATTCTGATGATTCTGGATTCTCTTAGCTTAAAACAGAACAGAATATCTTAAATTTTGCTTGAAAAGATGTTTGAATATAAAGCAAATTATGTATACATGCATGCATGCAAGCAGGCATAAATAGCATACAAGATAGTGTGAGTGAACTAAAACAGATCAGGTGAGAGAGTGTGCCCTTGACTAATACCAAAACATGACGAACATGCAGGGGGGTGTAAGACACAACCTGCTCGATTTGCGCATTAGGGATTTCCAAATGGTAATTTGGGGAACTGCTACGTGCATTTACTATGGCAGTGCCTCAGTTACAATACAAAATTTCCTCTTAAACCTTAGTTCAATAGATATTAGTAATATCATTATAATTTAGGAATAAATTATTGACTTCAAAATCCGTCAGGGTTAGTGAATTAACCCCGCTGCAAAACAGTGTAATTTCCAATAACAATCATTTAGATTAAATATTTGTGACCAGATATAGCCAGCCTTTAGTCAAGTCTGTCTGTAACCGTCCGATATGCGTAAGAGCGCCCTCCTATCGTTAAGTCTTTGAAAAGGACAAGCACGCGGGTTACGCCAGATGTTGATGCCGTTTTGAATTGTCCTACCCCCATGTCCTACCCCCCGTCAACATGTATGTCATATAAGTACATGTTCCATTGCAGTTACCTGATGAAACCCAAATGAATATTTTTGTCAACTTCATCAGGATTTTATCTTAGGGGCTAGGGACCCCCCCCCCCAATCTGGCAAAAATTTGAAGACCATCCTCCATCTGACCATGCATCATGACCAAAGTCCACTTTCTGCCCCATCCTAGATTTAACCCCAAATTTGCAACACTTGAAAAAAAATCCAGCTTTTCTCAGTAGTGAATGGCTTTGTACAGAAACAAACACAACAAATTGATGTATTTTTGATAGAAATAAACTTGAATTTGAGGCTAGACTATTCAAACATCTATTTAAAATGCCAATAAAATGTGTACTTTATAATGTTACCAAAGCAATTTGCTATAAGTCATTACAAAAACTATCCAGTATTAGTTAAAAAGGGCACACTTTCCTACTGCATCAATTGTGAAAAACCTAAATAAGGTTAGTATTTCTACAACATATAATTATGTATGTAAAAAAATTAAAGAATGTGAAAAACATGCTACAAGCGGGTGTTTCTAGATACTCACGTTGGTGGAACCTATGTTCATACAAGTTGTCTGGTAGTTTGAGTACTTTAGGATCTCGCGTCTGGATTGGTTTCAAGTTGCCACCACTCCGCTCTATGAAGAACATTATTAACTCATACATGGAGAGTAGCTCTGGTTGCTGAGAAAAATAGTTACCAAAATTGTAATAGAATTAGAAACTTGTACTTCGCTGGATATGTCGGTATATTTTCAGGGTCAATTTTCAGAATCCATCACCATGCCCATCAAACCAATATAAAGAATCCTTGGGCTTTTTAAAGCACCAGGGACATGTAAACTTTAAAGGACTTTACAACCAAAGAATTTTGTTTGTGCCACCACCCTATACCAAATCGGCAGCCTCAAACGGAAGAAGAAGAAACTAAACTGTTGAAGGATTGCAGGGTGGCAGCCAGAATACTGAATTCATCCCCATTTAGCTCCGTGGTTTTCCCCTTTGCAATGTTTACAATAACAGAAAATGTAATGTTTACAGCCTGTTGTCATTGTACGCCAACTCGAGTCATGCTGACACCAAGGAAAGGAAATACATGGTTTGAACATAGATTTGACACTGTACTCAAATTTATATTTTGAAATGAAATTCAAATGTGTCATCCATTTGAATAACAGGTTTTAGTTGTGAAACTGTACGAAAAACCAAGCAACCAAAAACAAAAAATAGAGCATTTCCTTAGCAAAATAAACTAGGTACATCCAGGGACAATGTCTTTGAGTTTAGGGGTTTTCTGCAACCTGAAAGTCATGACATAGAGTGGATTAAATAAAAGAAAAAAAACGTTGGAATTTGACCTTTTGGGCAGCTTTCACAAAGGCCAACTCAAATAACCGGCTATCTTTTCCTCATGCCGCTAAATATGTAGACACAATCATTGTTTGTGTTTTTATTAATCTAATTTGATAATACTGTAAATAAAATTGTAATTTAACCACAAGGGATTTTTATTGACAAGCAAAACTCACTATTTTTTGTGACAATAACTTTTCCCCACTTTTTAAATTGTAATAAATTGATCCAACTGAACATTTTAATATTTTTAAACCCTCACAAAATTGGCCAAATGAAATTGCTCACAGGAATCAACAAACGGAAAAAAAACCAAAACCAAACCAGCATTTTAGTTGATCTTGGCAACTTAGAATTCTTGTGAAGCTCAGCTTTGCCAAAATAGTAGACATTTTTGCATACATTTTTAGCCAACTGTTAAAAATGTTCACAAACTACTAGGACCTAATATTTCAACATATTGTGGATGGCTTCATAGGGCTCATTTTCGTAAACCATTTCATGTCTTCTAAATCTATGGATTTGGATTGTAAAAACATTTTTATCTTGGGTGGCTGAACCAGAACGGGCCGATTTAAGGTTTCCTTGCAGAAGTGGGGCTACCTGGAAGCAGATCAGGACACTACCTGTGATTGCGGAACTGCACGACAGACAATGGAACATCTCTTGGTCTGCCCCATGCTGGAAAGCAAACATCACAAACAAGAACCTTGCAGAATTCAGTGAAGCAGCCAGACATTGTACACACCTCTGGCTGGATCATATTTGAGAACCACTGTGTTTGGATACGATAAGAACAGGCCTGTAACCAGGATTTTTTAGGGGTGACTTTCCCCAAATTTGCCCCCCCCCCTCAAAAGAGGGGGGTTGGCAAAAGGGGACTTTTTTAAAACATTTTTGGGGCAAAAAAGTACAAATAAACCCTAATTTTTGGCTTGCTCCACTCACAAAATCTTTTTTTTTGCCATTTTAGATCATTTTAGGGGTTTTTAGGGGCTTTTTGGAATTGGGGGCTTTTGGAGCATCTTTATATAACACTGGTCATACCTCAAAATTTCACTTGTATATACAGATAGCGAGTTGTAAATCTTGCACTACCCTTTATACTTTGATTTGGAAAATTTAGTACCATTTTATTTTAGAATAGGGATTTGTGTAGTGTACATGTTCACACAAATTACAAGTATTTGCCAAAACAATGACAGATTCATGAGAGTCTCCAAATTGCTAATTTTACTATCAAGTTGAACAAAAATACTCAAAGAAGCCTGATGCTCCTCAAGCCATTTTCCTTACCTGTTCGTCAATAAGTAGTTTAAACGTCCTTCCTTCCCATCGGAATCTGTAATGTTTGACTACAATCG
Source organism: Ophioderma brevispina (assembly GCA_023653785.1). Lineage (NCBI taxonomy): Eukaryota > Metazoa > Echinodermata > Ophiuroidea > Amphilepidida > Ophiodermatidae > Ophioderma > Ophioderma brevispina. The sequence goes on from JAMKCH010006131.1 coordinate 74,117, forward strand.
ACCCCATGTCTTGCCTCACCGAGAGGGAGAACTCACCGGGATGAGACTCGCTTACTCGGATTAGAAGGTGGCCCTGGTCCGGGTTCTTAAGCAGAATTTGTTCCGCATGGTCTCGCGATATCTTATGAAAGAACCATGGTGGCGGTGTTGGCAGTTGTAATTTTAAGTGGTCGGGATAAAATTTGTACTGCAACAAAGAAAAATAATTAAATCAAGGTTACTAAAGCTGTTAAAACTATGTGGGGAAAATGCATTCCAAGGAATATCCTTCAAGGCTGAAACAGCCACTTCCTACATTGAACTAAAACAAGGCAAATAAAAATCAACCACAAAAACCTTGATGCAACTGGAACTCATAATACCCACCATATCTAGTTTGTTGGCACATGAAGCTATGAATGAAGTCTGTGAAAGATACAAAATACACTGCTTTTAGCAGCAAACAGATAAATGAGGTTAATGAAGAGCTTGGCAACCTCTCAAAGATATAAATAGAAAATTCTTGAATTAGGTAATGGTTGCCCAAATGAGTTAATCCTAGACATTGATCCATTGGACAAACAAAATCCCACTGGACATGGGTCGGGACTCAATCTTACAAAATGAGGCTAAATCTTCTGTAAAAATTACCATTAAAGGCACTATCAGTGATTTGACAAATCAGAAAATTAAAAAAAAAATCATAAAAAAGATTTTTTGCATGTTTGGAACAAGTATAGGTATCCTAACATACCCTGCAAGTGATAAGATCAAACACAGCCTATTAAGATCAAAATTTGATATTTTAGTCATTATTGTCCGGACGGGGTTCATATCTTTTGAAAACTACTGTTTTCTTCCTTTTCTGTCATTTTTTTAGTTGGAAAAAATACTTATGAGGATTTTACAGATTTATCCTTCACTTTTAAGCTATTCCTGCAAATTTCAAGTATTTTGACTCTTTCGGGTGAATCACTGATAGTGTCTTTAAAATGGGTTACAGTTGCTTAGACCCATGTATTTGTCATACACAAACTACCACCAAAAAGAGTGCCACCCAAAGGAATAAAATTATATTGTTATGGGTACACTACACACCACCATTCGGGCGACACAGGCCATGTTTGTCCGAGGTTAATCACAAATCACAACTGAAGTACCCGCCGTATGTCTGTATTAAATGTGATGTATTCTTAATATATGTGTTTTGCTTTAGCAGATAGCAGTGTATGTGTTTGTGACAATTTGATAAGAAAACCAGGATATTTGAGTTGAATATCCTGGTTTGAAGTCTTGAGCGGCATATGAACATTCTAAAATAGAAGTATTTTGAGTATTTATAAGTATAGGATTGCTTACCTTGAAGTAGATGAGATGATATTACTAATTGCATCATTCTGGAGGAATGTGCGTGCCTCCAGTATGTCTGAATATTTTACCCTGTAAATTATGAAGAAATCCGAAAATAACTAAATTTAGGGATTTTCGAAAAATGGTCTGGCAACATCCATCCAACCGGACGTCGGGCAACCCGACACCATATTCATCCTCTTTAATTCCTCACC
>JAMKCH010006132.1:0-32988 GCA_023653785.1 Ophioderma brevispina
TTCTCCCATTCTCCAGCTTGGTGTATTTCTTCAAACGCCTTAGTTGTTGTTGTCTCGAGCATTGCTGCTACTTATCATTCTTTTTGGAGACTGCTGGTTTAACTCCAAATCGGTCTACAAATCTCTTGTAGATATGATTCTCCAGATTCCTCATTCTGGATATTGCCTATTTCAGTTGGTAATTCTTCATAAATTTACTCATCAAGGGATTTCCAGATTGAGTCTTCAGATGGCTTTGGAAGATTTATGTAATCCTTGACATCAAGGTTTCTGCAATTTAGGTGGGCTTCTCTGGTCTTTCTTTTGTGATAAAAGCTTTTGCCTGCTGACTCAAAAGCAATGTGGGGCTTATCCTGGCCTTCTACCTCTTGGTTTGGGTGCGCCAACTGGTTTGACTTACGTCTGACTTCAGTGGAAGAGCATGGCTGCGATGAACTTGTTCCACAACTATAGATCTCGTTTGACGGAGCTTCACATTCTTGAAACATGTTTTTCCACAAATTGGACAGGTAGAACCACTATCATTTATTTCAGAACTACTCCTCTGTCTATTAGTCACTTCCAGAGGTCATTGCCTTAGAGTCCGTCCATTTGGTCCAATCTTCAGCCCCCGCTCTTGCATAGACCCAGGGGTATTTTTCTTTAAAGGACATTTCAAATATTTTTATAAGTTGGATTTGCCAGCTTATGGAAAAAGAGGGAAAATGGGCCTAGGGAAAAAAGCTACAAGGGGTGTTGTTTGATAATAAAAATGGAGGTACTTATCACAAAGAGATGATTGATGTGACATAATTAGGGAAAATAATTATTAAAGTGCAGTAATTAAAGGTTTAAGGAGTGAAATAGCTTAATAAGATAGCATGCTTTTAACTTGGGCAATGATACATGCAAGGCATAATTAAAGCTTGACTCAGAGATTTCGAAAAAAATAATTTCGTGTAGTAATTAAAAATAGCCATCAACTACTAAAGATAGTCACCTAAAACGTTTCATTTTAAAGTTAGGGTTGAATTGGATTGTCCGTTTTCATGCAGTAAACATTTATGCACAGTATAACAGTGCCATGATGGGATACCGTGTATAACAAAATTTCCGGATCCGGAATTTTATAACAAAGTTGTGATTTTCTATATGAAGGACTTCGATTTGAGCTTAGTTATTTCACACAGTGATTAGTATATGGACAAGCATTATGGATATGCAAAAAACATGATTTGTTTGAAAATTATGTGCGTCCTCTTCGGGAAATCTCTGAGTCAGCCTTTAAAGCGGCACCGGCACATTTTCACAAAATACGAAATTTCTTCAATTTGATAGCAAATGATAGTCTAGGCTATTGGAAGAATAGACATATTTTACATATAAAATAACATACCCCCAAACAGATTAGGACATTAATAAGAGGCTAAAGACATCTAGGTAATTTGTAGGCCAATTTTAAGTTTGCCGTAACTTTAAGCAACAAATATGTCTATTAAATGAATATCATAGACTCGTACTTATTGATATTAAAACCACAAAGGTCACAGATCGGTCAAACAGGGTTCATGCCATGGGAATCAGGCTCCGGCGTGTGTTTTCTTGTGTTAAATGCCATTTCCGTCGTCTGCTGAATAAATGTCGCCGGCAACAATTATAAAAATCGTTCTGTTTACCCATAAGGGCGCTGATTTGGTCTTAAATATATAATTTCAGATGCGGGCTAATGTATAAAAGCTTAACAACCATGCAAAAATATCAATTTTGAAAAATTGTGAGGGCGCACTATTTTTCAAATGTGCCAGTGTCTCTTTAAGCTTCTAATCAGATTTAAGAATTGCCGTAATATCTGTAGAGTAACTAGATTCAAGTGCTCCAATTTTTTTTCGAACCCAGTTCTTTTTTGCATATTTGGAATGCTTACGAATGTATTAGATCACACCTGAAGTAAATAAGCCAAATACGCAGTCTTTATGTAATAAGATGATGATTTGTTTTTTTCAATTGTGCACAAAAGAAAATCAATGCATGGTTTTCTATAGGGACGATTACAATAACACAATCAATTAACAAGGTTTGCGGTGTGCTTTTGTCCTTGTTTGTTCAGTAAACCTTCGAAACATTCTCGATAGGTGGTCTACAACTGATCCAGTGCAGTTTGAGAGAAATTTGTATCCTGAAAAAAAATGTCCTCCTGTTACTTTAAGTGTGTACGGTCCTGTTAGTGTATAAGGGGGTCCACATGGATGCCCCTTCTGAAAACCACTTTGCCATCGGATTTTTTCCCCAAAACTCTGGTCATTGATGGGGTACATTAACACAACCACATAACAGGAATAAATGAATTTTGGTTGAACCGATTCACAATGGTGGTCCAAAAGTCAATTTTTAGAATTCGCACTAAATTCTCCCGCCAAACAATGGAAAACCACTTTCCCAAAGGTTTTTTTTTTTTTAATAAAATTTTGGCTCATATAGGAGAAAAATAATGCATTTACATGCTTCCTGCAACAAGAAACTCTTTCCACTAAAATATGCACAACTGAATAATTAGGCAATTACATTAAAACAAAATTTTGGGCAAAAATAATTAGCGTTAAAACATGGTGCGCAAAAAAAAATTTAGGTCCACATGACCATGCATACACTTAATGTTAATTTCAATCAAGAAAGCCTTAGTGAAGTCCTTGGAAGATAAAAAATAAATACTTTTAATTTTTTTAATTTTTTTATTTTTTTTCGTTTTTCTCATTTTTTTAAAAAACAACTCGCCCTACCACTCGCCTCACATAGTTTACAGCAACAACAACAATCACAACTCGCCTCACAACTCGATCTACAACTCACTCCACAACTCGCTTTACAACTCTCTCTCTCTCCACAACTCCACCCATAATATTTACCGCAACACCACCATCCAACTCGCCATCCAACCCCTACTCGCCTCAGAACTCGCTCCACACTCGCTCTTCAACTTTAGTTACAGCACAACAATATCCCAAACTCGCTCCACACTCGCTCTTCAACTCGTCCACAACTCGCCCTTCAACTCGCCAAAGCACAACTCGCCCATGCACAACTCGCCATATAGCCACCCCGGTTTTGAATTAGTTTGGTCAATTTGGCACCATATTGCTATTAGCTAAAATTCTTCAGTTGCCATGCAGCTATTTTCAACCTCATCCCCCTTTCGCTAGAGACGGGCAAATGGGGGATAGGACCATGCCCAAAAGGTCACGCCTATGAGAGATTTTGACATTACGAAACTATACGAAGGCTCCTGGTATCAAGTGGCACATTATATGGACTTCACATGCTTGATCGCCACTGTAGCGTGAACAAATACATTGATGCAAATCCAGGGATGATATCTGCAGAGTTCTTGTCAACCGAACCACCATTGAGTATGATGACGGAGAAGTTAGACGAGCTCAGTGGGATTCATGCTACCTAATGAAACGGATCACTCTACATGGATTCTTACGTACCTTAAGTAGCTATGAATTACAGCTTTGATTTATGTCCAAGTATTGCAATCACTCTTCAACTGTTAAAATTTCGCGTTACTATTAAAAGGGATAGCAGCGATTTGCTGATCCGAAACATCGAAAAAATCATCAAAATTCATATTTTTATATTTGTGTTACTGGCATGGATATATAACCTGCAAGTGGTTGGGGTGAAATCCGTGGTATTAAAGAACAAGGCCATACTTTTTATGTGATTCTGTAATTTCTAGCGAAATTCAGACTTGAGATCAAAAAAGCATTGTCCTCCCGGTGAATTCACAATTTTCCGCGTGATAATGTGCACCACGATCATTACAGTCTTTGACCTCAAACACAAACATTCTATGATTTTGTTCATTCTGTAATATTGTAAACCACCCACACCAGTTTGTTGTTCAAGCTTTTAAAGACGCCGTCGCTGTTGTATATTTAGGGAAACGGTATAATATTTCCTCAAATACCCTCGTTTTTTTTCACTATTGGTGGTTTGTTTCTACATTAAGGCAGTTACATGGAATTGTACAAGCTTATCCCTGATTTATAAGTAAAAAACATGCATTTCCACATTTTTTAGATTCTCTCGCAATGATCGCCGGCTAGACACCTAACCTGGCTTTTGGCTATACTTCTAGCCCAGATTTACTTCGGCAGTTCCATTGTTTTAGCGCAGTGTAGTTGCTGAAAGCTAGCGAAACAGCAATTCTGAATGGAGCCTGCTCTAGATTTCTACCATAATGTATCGCCTCAAGGGCCTTCTTTTCAATTAAACTGTACCTGATCTCGGTTGGCTGCCACAGAAGAGTGTTTGGCGCATCAAAACTTTATCTCTAAGTCCCTGGTGTGGGAGGCCCAGGATTTGCCTCACAGGTCGGGTTACTGGTTTAATTAATTAATAAGTTGGGCTGTATAAAAATGGCACGGCCTACAATGTCATATCAGTATCAAATGTTTTAACTTAATATAGTCAATTCACATCTGCAACTACTTGGGAGTGAAAGGTGAAACCAGAGCACCAATGGGTGCAGAAGCCATGTATCACATCTGATATTCCTCTTGGATTACTCTACACATTCAGTCCGCATTTAGCGTGAAAATCCATTGAAAATAATCCTCAAAATACTATGCAAATATCCTGAGTTGCATTATCAAAGACCAACCATTGACTGGGCCCGTCTAAACCTAAAGATCCATCTGTAGACCGTGTTTAGGGAAATAAAATTCTTATCTACGTAGCAAACCCATCTGCATTCATAATTTAAATTTATTTTCATGTTTATAACTTTCCTAATTGCCAATTGAAGTAAAATAGAAATACTGGCATAATACATGAGACTTTTAAATAGCTGTTTCTAACGCCTCGCACATCGCCTGACCAAAAAACGACCGTAAAATATTCGGTTTTATAACATGGTTTCCACATTGGAATTACAAGTTTAATACCCACGCGTGATGAGCGAGAACCGATGTTAACATTTCACTGCAAGCACCTGGTTTCTTGCGTTATGAACTTTTGCAACATACATACCTGCATTCAGTAGATCGTATCTATAAAAGTATCAGTTTGAATGAACAGGCTTGCATTCTGTTTAAGTCGGTCCAAGCAGACACTTATTTTCTTTTCCAACACTTAAGTCCATAGCAAATAACACCTCGGGAATTATATCTAATTATGTTCCCTAACGCCCCTTACACCTTCAAAACCCAACCTGGCAAAATCACGGAGCGGACATCGCGACTTTGGTTAGTGGGAAATTGTCATAGATCGGACAACAAAAATACCGCTACTACAAAAAGTCATCTTTTTGCGGAGATTTAAAGATTTCCTCTAGGGACGTTAGGGATATATTTACATGTGCCGCTGCGGTCATCAGTGGATTGTGTTGTTAATCTAGATCAGGTCAAAACAGCGAGCCAGTAAAGTCTTGGTTGGGTATCCTGGCTACTCATTTGCCTTTGGGGGCGGCTCGGTGTAGGTCTGCGGACTCTAGTCCGCCTACATCACCGGATATTGACATAGGGCACTCGATTCATTGACTCTTCAATCCAACATCATTTCACTGCTTTATATTTCCGTTGGTCGTCCCTATGGAGCCAGACTATGGTTCCCGGCGGACTATATCTACTATTTACTTTCTTACCAAACCGGCCTGGCTGAGTTTGTTATGCACAAAATGCCTATTCCATGTCGTGTGTTTGCTACTGGTGTCACCATTTGAATTTGATTTCATCTCTTTTCCAGATGTGCCCATGTTAAACTATATCTTATCCAACCGAGACTCTGACGATTACTTTCTTGTCCACCAATGCACCCAATTCCCCCAAGAGATAACCCGGTCCTCCTACGAGCTCGCACAACTACAATCGTTTCAAAAACGGGCCCTAACTGGCCAGGGGGTTTAATAATGTTTCAAATGGCTTCTCGAGTCTTACGAAATCCCTTCGTCAATACGACCTAGCCTTTTTCGTCTGGCACGACAATACAAATTGTGAATGGGGATTAAAAACCCCAATAAACAGTGAGTTATATCGTAATAAGCCAAGGGGGCGTTACGCAGAATTTATTTTTTTTTGGAGGGGGGGGGGGAGTAGAGGGGGGTTTGCGTGGGAACCTTCGAAAAAAGTGACTGTTTTACGAAAAAGTTGACTTTTGCTAACAGTGGACCCTAACCCCCTAAAATGTCCATTTTTTCATCACCAAAAGTGACTTTCTTTCCAATTTCTTATGAATTTGAAACCTTTGTTATCCAAAATCATCAAAAGTGACCTTTTTTGCCCCTTTGTTGGTGGAATTTTGCGTACGGGCCTGGTATAAGATATGTCATCAAGGTATCACAGCGGAGTGCTTCGTTTGGCACCATATAATTATTATTGCGAGCACACCTTATTATTAAAATCTAAAGACGCCTTTAAGGCACTAATCAGTCATTTTTTTTCCAAATTTAAAATGCAGATTTTTTTTATTTTTTTTATTTTTTTTATTTTTTGTAGTTTTATTAAATATTACTTTTCTTGTTAAAACAGACCTTAAACTTTTTAAGCGGTCTTGAGATGGCATTTTACGCTATTTCTACACCTATAAATAGTTTATTTTATACTTTTATTAGTAAAACAACGCACAAAATCATAATTTCTTGACAAATAGGGCGTGTTACGTTAGCCCCCTTAGGCCTACAGAGCCCTTTAAAAAATACCACATTTTTTCCATAAACGTAAACAAAAATGGACCTTTGATGAAAATAGGAGGCCTCGTTTGTTAATTACATTGTGAAGAAATCGCTGATAGTGGATTTAACCTACAGAGCCCTCAAAAGGATGAATTTTTTTAGTATCTCTCTCTGGGGTGGCTATCACAGCAGTGGTTCAAACAACGCACTTCTGGCTTAGCGTATCCGCAAGTCATTAATGTTTTGTGGTGGTGTCAGGATGATTCCACTTAGAAGCTTATCCGGGGCCGCGTTATTCCATGATCGGACGCTCATAACAATGCATCTTGAACAGATCCGAAACGGCCAGGCGTAACATTTGTTTTCAACACTTTCAGCTTGCTGGCCATCTCCAGGGAAAGAATTGCGCCAGGCCAGATTATCATCGGCACTTTCTTATTACTAACATATACCCTTCCCTTTTTGCAGTGATTGGCTTGTCATTTCTCGGAACTCATACATTTTGGGTCGAATTGATTTTTTACATATTTTGAACGTTAGGTCATTACGCATTAGTTGATATACATTCAAGTGACAGTTTTTCAATTTATTGCAGATTAATTCGTCTAATTAGGCCATTTAGGTGTAGATACGAGTTTGTTGCACCAAAATTGTTTTCTGTTGAGTGCCACAAAGTCGTAACTGGTAGATAAAACCGGCCAGCCTAGAATGTTTTTGATCAAAAACGAACGAATGACCCATATCTAAATTCTTATTTAGGTCGATTTATTATGAGAAATAAAATATACTATATTTAAAAATACCTTTTCATTGGTGTTAATAATTTTTGATTCAATGGAACACTCACATTTTAATGAAACCTGCTAACAAGGGTGTTTCAATTGTGGTCTGGAGAAAGGACCCCCGTTAAACATCTTTGAAGCAGAACCTATCTTGTCTGACAGAGACGCATATTCTGAACTCGATCATGACCCAATCCAACCAACCACAGGAAATATCAAGATCATAACAGACCTCATACTACCAATATGACTTACCAGTATGGCCACCTTCTCTGATTCATCCATTTCCAAGGACTTCCCAATTTCTATTGCTTCCCAAAATAAATCACAAGAGAAACTCACCCGCCGGTCGCCCGAGTTGTTTCTTCTGCTCATAGTTTGCCCACTGAGAATCATTTCTCAATTCTGGACTCGTTCCTTCATCAACCCATTGTAAAGACCTCCCATGCTTTCGTTCAAGATACCCCGCACTTCTTTACGTATCCTCCAAGGACTTTCACGTTCCTGGCACCTTAACTGCAATTCAACTGCTTTTCACCATGGATGTCACCAGTTTTAATATACGTCTATTCCTCATAACGGCGCTCTCAGGCCACTCAAACTTTTCTCTTAATAACGCAGTGACGTGTTACCATCTCTAACCTCTCTACTCTACCACCACTCTCCTCGCTTAACGGACCATGGCTTAAAATTTTTCTTTTTTGAAAATTTGGGGGGGGGGGGGTTTTGATGACAATTTATGATGAAATGGGGTTTGCTGAAAAGTTCCTTTACTAGCACATGTGCGCTTGAAGCGCGCTAAAAATTTGCCATAGAAGCTAAAATCATTATATAGTGTACTCAGAACAAATGCGCGCATTTTTAAAAAACTATTAGGTAAAATAGAGTTATTTTGGGTCAGAAACACATGAATGGGCATTCAATCAACATTGGGGGGGGGGGGGTGAATCGTATTGACCATCCCCTCCCCCCTCAAATATTGGGATAAGGAATAATCCCCCTGAATTTACGCCTATGCACCGGACTAGTTTTAATGACAGTTTTTTTACTGGCAGGTCAAGACGTAGCCATGGACACTGGCATGGTGCCCAGCATAGGCTTTTTGTTTGTTTGAGTATTTGGAAGAATGATTTTCTCCTCAATTTGACTCTACGTTTCCCAGTCGTATATAAAAAATACTTGACGATGTGTTGGAGAAGCTACTTGCACTCTTCAGGAATTGAAATCCTTCATTGATTACGTTTCCCAACTTTCACCCATCACTGAAATTCACACATGCAATATCTTGACCATGCTGTCAGTTGTTTGGAGTCTCCGTGGCTATCCAAACACACTATTACAATCTAACATACCTGTGCATAGATTATCAGACTCCCAAAACAACGGCTATTTAGTATATGCATCAACCACCATCCTCATGTAAGAATGCAATTCCTTACTCTCAACTGTTTACGGTGCCAAACTCAGATGTTTCCGACAGTAAGACTTCGTATTCTGGAACAAATGACCAACTTCTTCACAGCACGCCAGTATCATCCCAATATCACCACGCAAGCTTCTAAATGACAGAATCACGCTAGCAAAGTCCGCAGAACCACCACGGTCCCTTTCAGCCTTCTGAACCCAAGCATTCTGATCGTATCCCTTTTTAATCACTATACACCCTTCAATCCATCCTATCCGCCTGCATTATCTTAAGGAACTTCAAATCTCTCATGACGGATTCCAGTAGAAAGGAATTTTTCACAAAATCCCCATTACCCGCTTACAACTTGATCGCAATTCCTTGCCAATCACTTGACTCAGGCATAAACAACCCCTTTCATGTAGGAATGGAAACCCTCTGTGGTTTAGCAATTGTACAATGGAGATAAATCTGATAGTAGGCACATTGTACGCGTTAAGTTTTATATTTCCGCGCAGATGATAGGGCAATGGTCAAAGCAACGATCCTGGGCCACACCAAAAAAAGGTGCAATGCAGATAATTCGCATTGATCTTAAAATATTATCTTTTAAAATCCTTGTAAAAAGACGAACACCGCCGTGTACATTTTAACAAGATATACTTGGTCCCCTCAATTTATTTATAAACCAATTAACCGTCTTCCCTGCCAAAGAATTTTGTTCAATTTTTTTTGAGTATGCTGAATTTAGGGATCTCAATAGAAATATATGGGGTGTTAAGGCCATCCTTCGGGATGTACACACGTGACCAAACTTATTTGCCTCCATGCTAGAAAACTAGTCTACGACAGTGAAACAATTAATTTTGGTTCTATATATCCAAACCGAACAAAAACTAATGTTTCCACTTTCTCTAGATTGGTTGTTTTGTCAGGGAGACAAATCAAGTTTTGGTCACGTTGTGTGCATCCCTAAAATGTCCCTGATAATTTCTGTTGCAATTTGCTCCGGGTTTTCTGTGGCGTAAACCAGACCTTGCAAATGGGGGGGGAGGGGGCCTGAAGGGGTGCCAAGGCTTTTTTGAGGGGGCATTTATTGTGGGGGCCCTTCTCCATAACACTGTATAAAAAATCATTCATTTTGGGGGCTGAAGGGGGGGGGGGGGCAAGGGTTCTGTTTGGGGGGGTGGCTTTTCGCCCTCATCCCCCCCCCCCGCCGATGGTTACGGTCGCCCACTGTCCGGGTTGATGCATGAATTTTTGCTGATGCCTGGCATTACCTCCATAGACCTTGCAGTTGCTACGTACACGTGGTGAATGGCCAGATTTCACTAGTTTGACACAGCAGCTTCGCAGTAAAATTCTAGATCTGTCGTTCATCGAATATCGGGCGTTAAAATTGCTTTTGCATACTCCAGTCCACCATATGGATTTCATCCTGTGAAATCAAAAAACACACAACGACCCTACACCCCCGTCACCTCACGCACAGCTGCTCAGAACATATTTTGCTTTACAACTCTTTACATATCAATTTAAAATTTTTTTGTTTTAATTTAAGAATAATCCGATAGATTACTCAACAACACTAGAAAATTCACTTCGATCATCAGTTGCTTAATTCATTGGTTTTTTAACTTTTTAAAAAAAAAAACTGTTTTAAAAAAGTTTGTGTTTGGTCTGTGATGACCATATTCATACCACGGAAATCCAATCGTTCAAAATGAGTTATTTTCATTTCCATCCTCGTCTGGTAATGGAGAACAGGGCCTTTGCCCTGTAAATCAACCTATAAAGGCTTCGCGTCAACAAAATTTATGGTGAACCTGGTACTGGTGGCAATTACTACGAGTTTTGCTGATCGTTGTGGAGAGCTCATTCAGCGATGCACCCAGGGAGCGATATTTGCAGAGTCCTTTTGTGAACAGAACAGTGTCAAATATGACGGTGGAAAAAGGAAACTTGGTCATTACATTTTGTTATCTCCAGAAAAGATCATTCCACATGGATGATATGATCAGTAATTACGCATTTAATTTATATGGTAAAAAGGTTAATTTATCATCTAAGTGAGTATTATTGAAACCAACTAATGAGATGAGAGGAAGGTTTTGTTGCCAGGGTCTCTAAATTTACTTAATATGCTGATGTTTTTCGTATCATGTTTTTAACTATGAGTCTTCGACATTCACAACACCAGTTACATCGTTATTCTTACAATTTGGCTGCTTTACACTGCGTTCTGCTTACGTGTGGTGTGTGCATGTGTGGGTTTGTTGTGTGGGTGTGCGTGCGTGTATGGTTTTTTCGTGTTATGGTTTCTAGTAATATGGGTGCAACCAGGCGGGTGACACTGTGTACGAATGCCCATAGACAATTTCTATATTGATGGTGATAGCGTCACCACTTTCGATAAGCTACATAATTAATTATGCTTAAACGTATTCTACGTAGACCGGGGGGATGACGTAGCATAATACCGCCACGCACGACTGGCGAAATATAAGTACAGAGTGGTCATGCAGATCATGGTGCAGTACGCATTCCATTCTCTTGATCGATGTCCTATCCCGATTTATTTAGGATCCCTGTTGCAACCCTTTAGGTTCTTTTCCTTAAATACTTGGTATGTGCCCCGAGTACGTCTATGCAAAATTCGCTCATCAGTCTGCAGAATTTGGGTTGTTGGGGAGTTTCCGCAACCTGACCCCTCTGACAACAGGACCACTTTTTTTTCTGACACACTTATGAATGCGGAAAGCCATCACGGATTAAAGCACATGCTTATTCCGTTAAGGTTTTCCGAATTCATAGGTGTGTCACATGGGTCCAGGTTAGAGAAACGACCGTGTGATTGATATTTATCCAGCTATTTTAGTCACCATGGACCACGCGATTGGCAAAGGTCTCTCTTACTGGCTACTTTGCCAAATGAGCGAACATTTATCTTTTATCCGTGGAGTTTCAAATGCATTCACGCCAGGCCTGTAAAATTGCTGGAATCAATCTATACTACGGCCATTTATCCAGTTTGAAGTGCTATTACATTAACTTGTTGCTTTCTTCTCAGAGATGCTGAGCATAGTTCAACCAATCACCGACGCCCGTCTTATTCGAAATTCTCCCAGAATTGTTGAGTCGTGGTCGCCGTACACATGCTCCTATGGCCACCCACCACATATCTCGTCAGCCCGGACCAGTTTTTGGTGCACCAAGGTGTAGGTGGAATAGAAGAAACTTTTCATTGTGACACAGTGTTAGGTCATATTGGGGATCAATCGGCCTGGGTGGATTAGAAATCAGAAGTGGTCAATTCTTTTTTCTTTCTGGGCCAAGAAAATCAAAAATTGACCCATTAGGTAAAAATCAAGCAATGGGTGATTTATTTATTCCGACATCATATTGAAATGTAATACACTAACATTCCCCCCTTATATTCTGTAGATTCAGAAGAATTTGAATTTGGAATCTGGGGTTAATTTTGACCCCAGAAAGGACCAAAAATGGTTCAAATATTGACCCAAATAAGGTAAATATCAATAGAAGGTGATTCCAACCTCATATTAATGTAATGCAGATTTAACTTTCACACTATATCGCTGTAGATTCAAGAAGAGAATTTGAATGTTGGAAATCTGCGGGTTATTTTTGACCCCAGAAGGGCCAAAAAGGGGTACAAATTGACCCACAATGAGTTAAAAATCATGATATGGTGGGAATTTAGCAACTTACTAGTATTTTTCATTTCCCCACTTTTAGCAGAAGATTCCGAAGAAATGGATGTTGGAATCTAGGGTCCAATTTGACCCCAGAAAGGGTGAAATGAGAAAAGGCTCTTAAAATTGACCCAAATAAGATCAAAATCATAGAATGGTATGTATTTTTTCCAACTTATATTAAAATGCAAGTAGTAGTATTTCATTTTCTCCACTCCCTCATAGCAATTAGATTCAAGAAGAATTTGGAATGTTGGCAATCTATCGGGGGTCAGAGGACCCAGAAACGGCAAAAAGGTCAAAATTGACCCAAAACTAGAGTCAATAAAGTCTAAGAATGGCAAGGGTACGGTAATCATTCCACCACTTATATGCATTTAAGACTTCTAAAATGAAAAACCTCATTCGATTAATAAGTGGTAGCAGATAATAAACTTAAATTATATATTTTAATGAGACAAAATAGTACCTTTCTACAGACACCAATATTATATTCGGATCACTTACTTTAAAATATGTTGATCTGGGGGAGACAAAGGCATTTTAAGGCAATGGTAAAAAAATAAAACAGTGATTTAGGCTGGACTTTGAAAAAAAGTTGGTGAGGGCGGCCTTTATTGGCCGCCTGTCTAAGAGGGCCACCATGATATTATTTGAGATTGCGTTTTGCGTTGGTAGTATGCACGAAGGTTGAAGAAGAAAATTGCATCTCAAACCAAAATGAAGGATACTTTTTAGAATAGGTATGAGAGTTCAATATGTGATGCTCCCACTTCAAGTAAAGCTGGTATCTCTGCTGCCAGAGTAGGTTAGTGGATCCTACTACCCCTACTTGGAAATGGAGACTCTACCAGAATAAAGGTCTGATATAATTCTGTTCCTTGACTTGAAGCCAATGGGCACCGAAACTGTGCTCTATTTGTGCCACAATTGTGGTAAGTAGGAGGTATTTCACCATCGATCGAATTGGTAGGATGTTGTTCCAGGAAATTTCAACTGGCATTTGAATGGACTGGTACTAAGTGCCACTTAAAAAGTACTGCAGCTCCCCCCTTCATGGTTCACGTTTCTGAACCATACAGTAAGATGTTTTCCAAACACAGGCCTGAGAAGGCAATATTAGTTGCTCTGGAGATAACAGAACTTTCATATTCCTTATACTTAATCAGGGGCAGAAATAAACCAAAGATAAAATTAAAGACATTTTAGCGAGTGTTTACATTTGCAGACAACTGTTTCTCTCACTACTGGATTGTTTTTTAATCTAGTTTCAGGAAAAAACGACTGAAATTGTGGCGCATTGGGTTAAATTTTGACCAATTTGGGTTGTGACCATTTTGATCCCTTTTCAAAAGTTTTTCATTGCGAAGGTCATTAAAAGGAACACGGAATTAGGAGAGGGCCTTTCTGTTTCAAAAGGGGACTTCCCCAAAAAATTACAAAGGGACCCGGTTAACCTAATTTTGTCCCCAAAAATTACAAATGGGACAATCTGGCTAAAAATGTTGCCTTTTGCCTACATAATCTATTTTGGCCTTTTAGGGGTATGGGGGCTTGTTTGGAATGGGAGCGTCAGCACCCACCACCCCCTCCACCCTGGTGTACAAGACTGACATGTGCATTATTACCAATTTAACAGCGCAAGGACTGCAATATTGTAAATATGCATTAATGTTAATAAGTTTGACCCAAATTTTGGGGTTGTTAATTTGACCCATTATTATCCAAAGTTTTCAATTTTGGATGTCCACTACTGATAAAAGTTGGAATATAAAGGTCTAAATTGGCAATTGATTATTTAAAATCCTGCCTTACTATGAAACATATGCAGACCAATATGAAAATTTTCCTGTTTTACCATTTTAGTCATTTCTTTAAAACTTTTGGCATGTTCTAGGGTTTACATTCAAATTCGTCAATCTCAGCTATATGATGGGGCAAATAAGTACTACTATGACATCTTTTAAAATAAGATGGAATTAAATACATCCACATTTTGTTACCATATTTTGTGAATTTTTACCCCCTTTTGCCCCAAAATATCCCAACATTTAAATTCTTCTTGAATCTACAGCTATTATAGTGTAGTATATTGCAATATATAAGTGAAATAACCCACCTAGGAACCCAATCCCAACATCTATGATTTTTACCTAATTTTTGGGTCAATTTTGACCCCTTTTGGCCCATTGCTGGGTTCAAAAAACCAGATTCCAACATTCAAATTCTTCAATCTACAGCTATATAGTGGGGCAAATGAAATGGTACCATTTCAACTCTAAGATGGAATAAATACATTGCCATTCTATGATTTTTTACCATATTTGGATCAACTTTGACTCCTTTTAGGCCATTTCTGGGTCAAAAAATAAACCCTCAGATTCCAAATTCAAAACTCTATAGCGTATTTATAGTGGGGAAAAATTAAATATCTATTACATTTAATATGAAGGTTGGAATACCATTCTATGAGGTATATACCTTATTGGGTCAATTTTGACCCTTGTTGGTCCTTTTCGGGGTCAAAATTAACCCCAGATCCCAACATTCAAATTCTTCTTGAATCTACAGCTAGATTTTTTTTTTAAATAGCGGGGGGAATTTTATTAGTATTACAATTTCAAATGACTAGTCGGAATTAAATAAAATCACCATTCTTTGTATGATTTTTACCTAATTGGGTAATTTTTGACCTTTTTGGCCCATAAAATAATTGCACCACTTCTGATTTTACATCCACCCAAGTGATGATCCACACATATGTCCCAACACCTGGTACCATTGGCATTTTCCTACTCAACCACCTTCCCTAACTCGAAAACTAGAGCCCTTTTTCAAGTGGCTGACGTACTAATACGGAAGAACGAGACACCCTTAAGTGGCTTATTCCACATTGGGCAATGCGTTTTATATTAGAAGCTAGGACCATTTCCAACATATTGTTTCACCAATCCAATTTTGACCTTTGTTGCACATCCCAAAGATTTATCCATTTGATATTTGTTATGGAAACATAATCGTGGTAAGGCTTCTCCGCCTCTGATGAATATGCAGTTTCCTATTTCTTGTTAAACACTCATAGCAAAAGAAGTAGAAAGGTGCAATTAAATCGATTTCAAATATAAATCACTGGAAAGTGGGTAAATTCAAACCCACATGGTGTTTTTTTTTAAAGGTGATCCTCATTGGTCGGATGCAATATAAGCTATATACCAATGGAAAGCATTAGTTTTATCGGCGATTGTATAGGTAACTGTGTCTATTGCTTGCTACTCACGATTGGGTACAAGAGCCCAAAATGAAAATCGTTTTCAAGCAACACAACTAAGCGAAAGTCAATCTTATTGACTTGGGCCGCTGTGAGGTGGTGACGTCCACGATTGTGCATTTGTCGCTGTCATATCCCATTCACTTGTATCACTCGCTTCTGCGCTTCGAGATCCGTACCATGTTTTCTCTAAAATTTGCTCAACTAACTCAGATAGAGCCAATACAGAACAGTAAACTATTGTTGAAGTATTGAAGTATCTGGTAGATTTTGATGGCTACTATCCACAGGTCACCAGAGAAGGCGGTCAGTCGGCATTTCATACATTACGAATTCCTTTGCTTCACAAGTATTGCTGCCAATTTTATGGTAAACAAATTGTCGATAGTTCAAGAAATTACAGCATGTTACTCTCGATGAGCCAAGACTTTAGCGGAAACCCACTAGCAAAGCAACAGTGCTTCATTATGAAAAAAGGATTCATAACCAAATTGAGGACGTTTTCCGGTCTGAGGAAAGTTGATTAAGATATTCACCGTTACTCCCCCTGATAGCGCCTATACCTTCATGCCAATCCATGGTTAGCATAGAGGGTTGTCCCCTCCCCTCCGTCAACGAAATCAATGGAAGAAACCGTGTCTTTACGCCCGCGTTAGTTTTGACAACACCCCTGCTCCAGGGGCTCTAGCCGGCAGACAATCTACTAACCCAAAGGGCAGCTATTATTGTTCATTGCTCTAGGAGTATGAGTGGTGGTCAAAATCTCACACTTTCTTGTATAAATACAGCTGGCCTCTGAGCTCTGCTCGCTACTCACGATTCTTCGTAAGCGATGAAAATTCAAGCGTTTTTTGTCACATTTCTTGCACCACTTATGAAGCCGGGAATTATAAGTACCAATCTACAGAGATCAAGGAACATACAACCAACATTTATCGCTATATGGCGAGTTAAACACAGGAAAAGAGGAGCGATTGGGGCGGTTCCTTTACATTGGAAGATGCATGCGCAACAAGACTTGTACAATCGCCTAAGCACACGAATTTGCCAGGAGGAAAGCTTAAGCGTATTTTTTGGCGTAAAATCGAAATATAGGGTTAGTTTTGGTTTATAGCGCCTTTATTATACGATTATTTTTTTTTTGAAAAGATATTCTTTGGCATCCTGGAAGTCATAAGCTTTAATTGGTATATAGTTAATATATGCCGTCCGAGCAATGAGGACCACCTTTACAGTCAAAATGGATGGTTTTTATTTTATTTTCGGCATTTACTTTACAGAGATTATTACAATGAATTCGTTAGTCTTGGAACACGGATTACACAGACTTACTTACTAATCCATAAGTGCACACCAATTTCCCAGAGATCGTTCATGTACGAGCAGTACAACTATAATCATTTCAAGAATGCTTTCTGGCCAGGTGGCGGGTGAGGAATTATCAACAAGCTCTTAAGATCTATGAATCATTACAAGACGATACTGGTCTTTTTTTTGGATGATAAATCAAAATGTCACTAATGAGTTAAAAAGCAAAGTGTATAATTTTAATATAATGCAGACTTTCCAAAATTAGCTTCAATTTGATTAGGGGTAGCTTAAAACTCGATCACTGGGTTGATGTCGGTTTGCCTACTTTCTATTGTTCTACAGACGACCAAACGATTTCATACCACATAAACCAGGACGGAACTACTGGGTGAGGTTTGAAACCATTCCTTAAGGATTGTCTGGATTGATTAGATTGTACCCGTGTCAGTGTTCTCACTGAGGATGTTCCTGAGACTGTCCCTTCAGCCCCAAGCTTGTCATTACTTACCCCGACAACAATGTGCCAATACTCAACAAACCTGATACTAATTAACTCCTCCACGCAAGCAACAGCAGAAGGACTGCGTGAACACCACAATCCAGTTACAATGCCAGTGCACTGCAGGACCACAAATTCAATTCAGCAACTCTATATGCAGACGAATGATGACCGCAGATTTTTATCGTGGCGTTAACAAGGTGTGCTAAAGAGGGGCAACGCATCCCTGAGGTGCAAACATGGTGGCAATTGTGAACTTGTGAAACTAAGACATGTTATCCTCCAAGCATGGGACAAATAAGACAACACGTGACTTCAGACAGAACATTTTGAACGTCAAGTGCACGTGCCTGGTCAACATGGACTGCAGAAATTTTCCATCAGCGCACAAGTCAATCATTCTGGTATTCTACCAGGACATTCCTGTTACCAGAAATAAACTCTGCGAACCGTGTTAGTATCAACTGAAACAGTATATTGAGCCAACTGCCACGCAAGTCCAGGGTATCATTGTTAACCATAGTCACTCTATGTGGGAAAGATGATGGACATATTCGACAAGATCCTTTCTGGGGATGAAGTTCACTTGAAACCAATCTGGTCTTAGTAGACTTGTCAATAATTTGAGACAAGCAATTGACTCGGTCTTACCCACTTGGACAACACCACCCGAGACATAGAACTCTATCGACAGTTGGGAGTGACAAAAACATAGGTATCCAATATCCAAACCATGTTGCAAGTGTGACAGAACAATAAAAAGGTGATGTTACAAAAAATCGTAAAAGTTAACACAAACAACAAAATAGGCAATGGTAATGAAAGTAAGACAAACAATGTAAATGGTCTACATGTACCTCAAATGTTATATGTACATGCACTATGTCTTCAAGTGATTGATCACCACAATGAAAGTGTCTCAAGTAATATTTGTTCCATATGGTGATTTAATTTTTCTGTGTTAACAATGTTGATGTGCAACTCCTCTAAGACCAATCACTATGATGCTACCCCATAATCAACCACTGTGTAATTACTATCATAAACGATTAAAAATGTTAAAAGTGTAGAAACAGACCAATCACACAATATTGATCCATATTATGTTCTAGTAAAAACTCAAAATGGGATTGTTATGCTCAACTAAAGATTTGTAGTCTCACTGGCAATTTTGATGAACTTGGTCATATTTTGAATGTAAATCCCATAGATGTTATGGGACTTTGTGAAACTTTCTTACTGATGATATTTGTGATGATAGTAAATATTACTAAATTAGTATGTGTATAGAAAGAACAGGAAACATAAAAGTACTGATGTAAATAGACGTGGTGGTGTTGCTTTCTTATGTAAGGCAAACTTGCAATCATAAAGTAAGGAGTGATCTAGTGTGTGAAACAACTTGAGTGCTGGCTATTGAATTAATGCCACTTAAAAGGAAACCTGTCATTGTTATTCTATGGGTTATAGAGTAAACCAGGTTCATCTTTGATTTATTGAAGCTTCAGGATCTCCTTTCAATTATGGTCTGAAGGAAAGGATTATATTCTAATGGGGGATTTAATTTGTGACCTCATGTCAACCCCAACCCACATGTTATACTATTAAACTTAAAGATATTTGTGAGGCTTTAATTTAAGTCAAATTATTAAGGAACCTACTAGAATAGGATAACTAGGAATAGTGAGACACTAATTGATTTAAATTGTTTTTAATGACGTTACTTAAACTTATACTGCGGGGGTATACGATGGTATACAGGGACCATCCATCACATTTGCAATTTGGGGTATATTCTAAAGATATGTTACATCTAGGAATAACACCAATAACCATATACATAATCATAATATAAAGTTCACGTACCTATAATAAATTTTAATTGACAGGATTTTTATGACCTAGCTCATAGTAAATGGGGACGTAAGTTAAATAATGGGGATATTGATAAGTCGGTGCGCTGTTTGAAAATGCTCTTTTGGAGGTTATAGACAAGCATGCTCCTTTCAAAGAGCGCAGAATCCGTAACAAATTGCCCATGGCTTCAAACAGATGATGTTTAGAATGATGCGCTACAGAGATAAATGAAACAACAATTGCAATTAAGTCCGAGAATAATCATAACTGCGGGGATAATTATCGTCCATTAGAAATGAAACAAATAAATTAATTCGAATAAAAAGAAGAATTTCTCAAGCAAGGTTTTGATGAAAATAAAAATAAATATAAAGAAAACTTGGGAGCACTTAAGGCATGTCATTCCATCTAAGTAAAAATGCTGAAATAACTGTTATAAACACTTCAAATGGTTCACTTACTGAATCTAAAGATATTGCCTAATGAACTAAATAATTATTTGCTAAACTTGGGCCTAGCTAGGCTGATCACATCAGTGATACAGACTTGGTAATTATGATGCTTAGTAATTCTAATTATGCTGGGCCTACATTTGATTATGTTTTTTTTGTTCCGGTAATTATGAGTATGTCTTCAAACAACTTCTTAAAAGGTCTGAAAAGAAAGCTACCCCCAGGGACAGTAATAAAACCCAGCCAAGCTAATAAATTAGCTGACTATTATCACTCCAATTATAAACTCAATTGATAATATTCTTTACTACATCTAAGTTTCCAGCATGCTGAAAAAAAAGCTAAAAATAATTCCGGTCTTCAAAGCTGGGGACCCTAGTGATCCTACATTTTATAGGCCAATTTCCTATTTTGTTGTGATTCTAAAATTATGAGAGGGCAGTTTTTGATCAGCTATATAACTTTAAATGATATGGTCTAATTAATATCAATCAATCTGGTTACGTCTCTCCACTTATACTTCAGCGCTAGTTAATATACACTGAAGATGGTTGATAAATGGATAAGTGGTAATATGGTTGGATTATGCATGTTGGATCTTAAGAAGGCATTTACACCGTAAAATAATAGTATTTTCTAAATAAATTAAACATGTATTGGTGTAGAAAATTGTATTTGCATGGTTTAATAGTTACCTCAGGTCGTACACAGTAAATGCTGTTAATGGCACACTTCTGATTGGGCTGATATTGTGTGCGGAATCCACAGGGTCTATTGATGGCCCCTTGCCGTCTTGTATATATTAATTATCTACCAAATTATGTCTCTCAGTGTAAAGTAAGTATGTATGCTGATGACACCATTATTTATTATGCTTTAAACTCAAACTAATAATTATTGTGAACTATATTAATGATGATCTCGATGGTATTAACAAATGGCTTCAGAGTAACAAAACTCAGTCTAAATGTCAAAAAAACTGAGTTTATGTTAATAGGTTCTAGGCAAAGTTATTTTCTACCAAAGACAATAACAACTTAGGGTGAGCATAAATGGTGTCAATATTCAGGAAGTGCATCAGTGCAAAACACCTGGTGTTATATGATGATACTGTGACTTGTCATATCAAATTCGACCATGTTCGTAAAACAAGATCTGAAAGGTATGGTTATGTTAAAAACGTGTAATTCTTTTATCCTGATGATGTTTTAAAAAATGTTTATAATGCATTATTCTTCCCCATCTTGAATACTGTAATGTTGTTTGGGAAATTGTGGTATTACTGTTTGCCAACGCATACAGATATTCAATGAACAGATATGCTCGACTAATTTGTGGGTGATAAATGGGGGACACACCCTGTAAAGTGGTCTTAGC
This sequence comes from Ophioderma brevispina, assembly GCA_023653785.1. Classification (NCBI taxonomy): domain Eukaryota; kingdom Metazoa; phylum Echinodermata; class Ophiuroidea; order Amphilepidida; family Ophiodermatidae; genus Ophioderma; species Ophioderma brevispina. The sequence continues at coordinate 21,320 of JAMKCH010006132.1, forward strand.
CAGCTAGACCTGGAAACCACTCTCACAGGGCCAGCAATACAACTGCTCCATTTTAACGACAAAATCGTAAGTGTATAGCACATCCCTGCGCCAACTCGTCTTTTTCTCCTACTCTAACAACAGCTATAATTTTTCGGCTAGTAAATTAAGTTGTCATTCTCTACCTAAATGGACTACAAAACGTAGTCTTTCCTATCGAGGTCAAATATTGGAACAACCTTGATGATGAATAATCAGCAGTCTATCACTTTGAATGTATTCAAGAAAACTTCAAAGACTTCTCTTGTTAAATTGCTGTTTATTGTTTTTGTCTTTTGGTCATTTTTGTCATATTTAGATTTGCTTTAATTTTGTAGGATTACTTTAGTTTTAGCTTAAGATAATTGTATTGTAATATGTTGATGATGTACCCACGGCCCCAAGGAAGAACAACTTTTGGTTGATTGGGCCTCCGTGGTGAAATAAAAGTTGAATGAAAGGGTAGTCTATTTTTGGATAAAAAACCATAGTGTGAAAATAAGCATAATAAATACACTAGATACTTCTTTTATAGTATAGAACGCTTTATCAGAATTGAACTTTAATTTGGGATACATTAAAACGAAGATGCTGAAGTTTAAGTTACCTTAAGTCTCCAAGGTCAAGCCATATATTGCTGTGCAGGTACCTTCAAGAGAGGCCTACATGAAATCTCCTAACTAATAAATAGATCGTTAAATCTTGTAGTGCTTTATAAGGAGAGATGAGACGACCGTAGTGTGCTTACTTTGATTGAAAGACGCAGGATGCCTTAAATCAGATTTGCAGTGGCCATATTTCAATGAAATCAGTATATTTTATACAATTATTGACTGATCATGAGGAAATGGTGCAAAATAACTACCCGAGGTAACTGAAGACGTGCGCCTACATTTGCCCATAAGACCGAAGGCTGAGAGAAAATAGTAGGCCCACGGTCCTCCAGTCCCCGAGGAAGAGGTATTTGTGAAAAAATTATGAGTGGAAAAAATTCACCAACAGAATGTCCAGCGGTGAACTGTAAAACACTCAAATCTCACGCAGGACGATTTGATCGATGCAGCATGCCAAAGGTCGGGTCGCTGCAACACCGTTGAGGACACGGGCGATACAAGCTACAGCACGGGAAAAGTTACCATTAAAATGAACTATTCCCGTTGGTGGGGAAAATAGAACATTTATAGGAACTTTTTTCCCTCTGTGGAAATTTTGGGGAACAAGTCTCAAATATTTTATGACATGTGATATAGTATCCACCAATCAATTGACATAAATATGTTTATGTATTATATAACACACCCAGTACCATCAATTTTAGGGGTGCTCCTAATCCGAGTAATTTGCAATCTTCCATAATAATTAAATCAATGACTCGACATTGAGTAAGTATTTCGTTTGTGTTAATTTTGAGTAAAATATGGTTTGAATAGTATTCGGCGACATGCTAATATAATAATAAATAGTAATAATAATAATAATACCACACTTATATAGCGCAAACACAACGATGTTGTCTCAATGCGCAAGGCCATTATTATTACGCTGCCATCAGGAATCGTGAAAATCATGTCGCTTCATTTATGTGTGCTGCTGGCCAATTAGCGCACTGCCTATTAGCACTTCGATTGTGATATTGCCCATAACGAGGCAATTAGATTAAGTATCTTGCCCAGGGACACAAACACGTTGACTTCAGCGGTGCTCGAACTCACGATTTACAATGTCTTATGATCATGAGTCCTGCGCTTTATCCGTTGCGCCCAACACGTGCTCTCCAATATTTAATTAAATCAACTGTGATCTCTGATCTGGGTGCTAGTAAGAATCTTCACCATCGAAGGTGAAACATCTGGCATGTGCAGAGAAAGACGCGAAAGAAGATGTTGGGAGGGTACATTATGGAACGCTTGCCGAGCTGCCGGCTATACTGATTGGTTAATTTCGCCACTTGTGGAATGAAGTTTGGAATGGAGGAAGGAAGGAAATCAACTGTGCAATTGGACAAACGTGTATTTCGGGAGGCTGGCTCAGAGATATACCGATGTTGGCGCCCTCAATTTTCTAACAAATCGATTTCTCTTTGCATATACCACAGTGCTTGTCTACACACTTAATCTCTGTGTGTAATAGCTAAGCTTAAATCGATGTTCTTTAAAAGAAAATAACTTTGTAATACAATTCCGGATCCGGAATTTTTGCTATACATAGTATCATATGGTACTGTTATACTCAAACAATCATCTCAAACTTTGGAAGTGAGCATTTATAAAATTCGAATACTTTACTAGATATGGATAGAAAACAAGCTTTAATATCTAACTTGTTCAAGAAATGTTTTTAAATATGGGCTATATTTCTACTAAATTTGGTTTCATTTATTGCACAGCTGTTTGAACGTCTCATTTATTATACACCGAGAAAAAACACAATACAACGGCGACACACTTTTGACAACTATTATTTGTTTTTTTTTTGGAGTATTATTGCACTGCACAACTACGATCTTGTTTACACCTGCTGAATGTCTTGCTGACAATGATTTTGATCATACCATCTAGGTTTTACACGTCTTCCTATGGAAAATATGCATATAGAGGGCACTTATAAGAGACAACTATGAACCTTTGTAGCCTATATGGCAAGATTCCCGCAATAGATTTTCCTGATTTTGCAGAGTTAATAACTCTTGCATGTCCCTACTTCTATCGGTTGTCAAAATTATGTCGCCATTGCTTAAATTACTCTACAAATAAAGAGACAATTTGCATGGGGTCAAACAGCTGTGATCGTTTCACCCCATAAAAACGGCTATTTGCATATTATCCTACCGTATGTATGTCTTCCTCTGCGGCATGAATGCACACCGCACATTCACCATCATTCACACTCAGGCTGACACTAATCGTTGCTAGAACTACATGCGCCATATTATTTTTAACTCTTAACCAGTTGTTAATTCATCTGTTTTGTTGAATTTTCCACACTTAAGAAGTTGTGTAAAAAAACGTAGTGTTACTCTGTGTGACCATATTCATAACAGTTGAACTCAATCAGTTCAAAGTCAGTTTTTGCCATTTTCATCATTTCGTTATGTCAAAAGGGGGATAGGACCGTGTCCAATGGTCAAACCTATGAAAGGTTTCGACATCAACAAACTCTATGGGGATGCCTGGTACTTGGTGGCAAAGTACTATGATTCGGGCATGAATGATGGTCATTGTATTGAGGCTCGATACAGCGATACCAATCCGGGGAAAGACATATGCAGAATATTTGTGAACAGAACCACTCTAAATAAAAGTATGATGACGGAGTAATGGCGCTTGAGCATTACACTTTGTTACCTGATGATACGCATCGCTCCATTTGGATTGATATGATCAGTAAGTACGCAATAAATTTTGGGAGTCTCCGTAAACCTTACCCAATGACACACTTTTTCTGACACCACTTGAGGAATTCGGAAACAGGTGCTTTTATTACGTGAAGGGTTTCGAATTTGTAAGTGTGTAGAAAAAAAGTGGTATCAGAGGGGTCAGGTTGCGGAACTCACCTTATTTTGTAAAAACGTTAAACGGTCGTCTTACAGAGGTAATATTGTAGCCTTCGAACAAAGAGAGTCTATAAAGAATGAAAAAAGAGAGATTTTTGGTTTCAGTACGTCATTAAAAAGCGGTTTGGTGCTTAGATGGACATTGGGTGGATAAACAAAAAAAAGATGTAATCTACCTGTACAATATATTTGCTAGTGGTTAATGATTCACAGGTACACAAGTCTTCAATAGTATGAAGCGAATTGAAACAATTACGCTTAGATTCTCACCAACATAACGGCCCTTCATAAATAACTACTTTTTGATTGTCGTGAATCAAGTTTGGAAGAATTAGCTTCAATCTCTCAGCAAGAAACGAAGATGCGATTTTATATGTAATATTTAAAATAGCAATTTTTATCTTTTCACAGAGATGACGGCGCTCTAGGACGTTGAAAAAAAAAAACAAACAATCAAAATAAAAACAAACACTTTATGATTATAACAGGAATCTAACAATTTGAGCTAAGAGAATCCATTTTGGCAAAAGAGCAAGGGTTTGACGAATGAGCATATGTTGGCTTGAGAATGATAACATTCAATGTATATACATGTACACAATCACTGAACTAGAGGAAAATGTCTTGAATACAACCAGCCCCCTGGCTGTACGGTGAGGCATCTGACTCTTTGGAGGATTAAAAAAGGTAAGTTTGCCCTATCTACGCGTTATCGTTTTAGTACAATAGGGGTCATAACAGTTCAAGGTCCACCTGGGGTAAAATTCATAGAATGGTCCGATTTCGATCGTACTGGTTGTAACTGTTAATTTGTTCCCACTGGATAAGTAAATGTAAATAGATTCTTTGTTTGAACTTTCTTAAAAGAATTACAGAGCTAATGACTAGTGCCGCCCATAGACCCCTGTATCCCCCATCACATTTTGCGTTCCAATATTATAGATGGTGCAACCAGTATATTTTGGGTTCTTACCATTAACGAACAATTGACACCATTTTTATTAACGAACGGAATAATATCATGAAATTTACCCCATTGTGACCTAGAACCTATTTTGACTCATACTATTGAACTACAACCTGCAGATATGGCAACTGATACCCTTTTTTAATTCTGGAAATGTAACGACACGTTGGCATACTTTCGACGCGTTTTGATAACTTTTCATATTTTGGACGCCTGTATAAACCTTACCCCCCTTAAAATTATGTTCCACTCCTTTGATTTTAGTAGACTTTTGATATGTTGTTTTTTAAAGGTCTTCTCACTACCAAATTCTGTTAGAATTGATTCGTTTTTGGGCACTAAGTGTTGGGTTAGGCAAGCATGTCATTCTATTATTGACTGGCCTACTGCCTTGTTCCTCAAACTGCTATCACTTGGAGTAAATATTTTAGCCACTTTACGTTTATATATTCGGGAGCCATGTCATGTTCAGTTGCCCATGCCAACCCTGAATCTGTAACTGTAATGTAAAGCATGTTCAATTCAAACCCATGAGAGTGTTTTTAACATTCCAAAGATTGATTTGTAACATTTTCTTTCTTTTGTTCCGAATGTTTTCCATCAAGTCTTTATCATGGACACAAGACTACAATGACTACTTACTTTTTTCATAAGTGCACCATTTTTTTTTTCCCCCAAGATGGGGGAAAAAAATTAAAACCTTTCATGTACGAGCATCCACTATATCGTTTTCAAGACCGCTGTTTGGCCAGGTGGTTTCACAGAGAAAAATTTTCATGTCAGCCACTCCAGCTCTAACGAATCCTCTATATTGAACACGATGCTTTTTAGTTTGGCAGATATCAAACTGTTAGTTAGGATCTCAAATTTCTGTGAGATGTTAAAAGTTGATTCAAGCTCTTGAAGGCAACAACAACGTTTTTAGATGTAGCTTTCAATTTGTGTTTCGATTGTTTGACATTGGTTGCCTGTTGTCACGCTTAGATAAAATACACCAGCGGTGGTACTTTGAAGAAGACTCATTCATAGATGAATGTTACATTCGTTTACGAAAAATAACCTCAATCAACCACATCAGTCATTAGTCTTCCATACTCAAAACACTTCATCTGATTAAAGGACACTATCTAAATGCAAAAAAGGTGAAATTTCACTCTTTTAGAGTGATTACAGGGCCGCAAACCGAAAGCAGAGAATGTTTTTTTTTTTTTTAAAAAAAAGGTCATATTTACCATTGATTATTAAGCCTATTATATCGTACAAATAAGTTTCAAGCGAAAAAATCGGAAACAGATCGGATTTTGTAGTAGCCTTATTTGCGTCGGAACCCCGCATATTAGCATAATTCATTATAAAGGTTTGTAATATTTTGAAGTTTATGAATCCTGGCATGCACTCCATCTTTCCACAATTATCACAAAAACACTATCGGCTATCTACTCTTGGAAATCAAAACAATTGGAACAATTTTTAAGGGCTATGTTCGGGGTAAGTACTGTTGCCGGAATGTGACCATGTGTATACAAAGCACTGTGGTAAGTTATTTTACGTATGGAATTTCGCGAACGGGCTCTGGCACTTGTTGCCCTTTTTAGTTGTGTTTTTGGTGTGTTTCCCGATAGAAATTTTTCATGTTGAAATGATTTGTTGCTGTGTGGGTTTCAATAGGGCCTAAACGGTCAGAAATGATGGGGTGCAAATTTGCGGACTAGATCCCCCTTCAAGGAGTAAATGTTAATACAAGGAAAAATTTAAATAAAGTCAATTGTGGTTTAATGTACACACTAACGCGTTCGTCTACTCATAGGTTAAGAAAAGTATATAATTGCCTAGGTTACCAACCTAGTTTAAAGCGGTATAGCCCCATAATTGGTTCAAGGTCCCCCTGGGGGTAATGCTCCGATGTTGTTGAGAGTGGTGTCAAATGATTCCTTGTGTCATAACTGAAACCGAAATGCCTTTTAACTTTTTTGATGATTTCAAAACCATTGTGACATCCCATGGAAAGTTTTGTGACCCCCATAGACCATGTAGACCCTTACTACATTTGCTATGTAATTAGCCAACAAATTCACCAACCCACTGTAAATAAGACATTTTTGGATCCTTTGAGACAATACCCACAACTCATCACCTGTTTCAACAAAATATGAGCCCGGTGAATTTACCCCAGGATGACATTGAACCATTATGGGGCTATAGCGCGTTACTAAAGTGAACCCTAGGCAAATTTACTTTTTCCAATCCTATAAGGAGACGAACGCGTTAAGTGTACATTAAACACAATTTGGACTCGATTTTAAATTTTTCCCTGTCGTAACATTTCCCCCTTGCAGAAGGGGGCGCCAGTCCTAAAATTTGCAATCGCGTCATTTTCTTCTTTTCTGACAGAATTGGTCCGATTGAATGAAAACAGCAAGAAATCAATTTAGCACCAAAAATCCCACCGGAACTATTTCATGTGACTACCAACCACATCATGTATTTAAGATGTTTATCTTCAATAGCAGTCCATCCGATATCTTCTCTTTTGCACTCTCTTTGCTAGATATCCAAATTCCGTTTGTGCGGATGAACGAGAAATTTAGCAAAGTTACTACAAAAATGTACCACTCCTGATCATGATTAGTTCAAAGGCCATTGTTGCGTTTTTGATGTTTTTGTGCTCTGAATTGCGGGGCTTATGTTCCGATGTACTGTAGTTGTAGAGTTTCTGACTACCAACACGCTTTTCCTCGTTCACTATGCCAGGCTCTTATATACACTCACGTGTAGTTTTGACACACCAATAATATTTTTGAAATGTATTTTTCTCAAAAGAGAAAGAAGAATCATTGTCCGAGTGAACGTAAGTTTTCGTCCAGTTTCTAAATAGGGGTTAATTTGGTGCATCAATGTTTCGTTGATTATTTTAGTTTAGGCTATGTCACAGGTGGGCTGAATCAGAATGAAAGTGGTTCCTTTCAAAGAGCAACCATATGGAGTTCGTTCTGTGAAGCGCTACATGGTAGAACTCCCTGCATATCTGCTTTTAATGCCTTATTATTTTGACAAGATATGTTGATTACTTACTTTATTCAACCCACAAGTAAGTAAAAAAGCAAATTCTGATCATTTGTGTCCATTTTTGCTCAAAGTCATTCTCAAGATAGGGTTTTAAAATGATGGATTGGATCTTCGCGACCACTAACTATCAACTGAATTTAAGCCAGTCCTAGTCGTCATTGTCATTTTCCTCCCGCGTTCGCTACGGTAAAACGAGGATAGGCCTTGTCCCTAATAACCTATTACAGGCTTCGACATAAACAAATTGTACGTGCTCCGGGTAGTTTGATCGCGCATTACTCCGATTTTTCCAATCGGCTTGGACGCCATTGTACGGAGGTTCAATACATGATGCAAATTTTGTCCCCCAGGGAAAGATGTATGTCGGGTGCTCGTAACCGAACTAACCCACGTTTAGTATGACACGGAACAAATGAGCCAAATCGACAACCTTTTGTTACCTAGTTACGACCACTCGTTTTGGATTGATACGTACCGGAAGGCTCCGCTTCATATCTAAATATATTCGTTTAAATAAAAAGACCTTTGGTTTAACACTAGGTTAAACTTCACTGAAATGTTATCAACGTTCCAAATGCGTTGCATCGTTGAAACAAAACATGTTGATACAGAAAAATGAGAAACAATATCGTAATGCCTTGGCGAAATACACTGTTTGGCTTCCTCGATTGTGGTGTCTAAGGAGACCGCAACAACCACTCTTGAGTTTCGTACCCTCGACCTCTGGAGTCCCTGAATGCGAGACCAGTGCTCCTACCACTTTGGGGTTGATCTCTAGTAGCTAAAACTTTACCCTAAATCACGTATTATTATGTCCTGCGGGACGTATCCCTAAACCCCCCTGCAGCCGCGCGCCGTGCTGTAAGCCTGCTAACCTAAAAACGGGATCCGTCCTGCTCATACAATCCACGGTAAGGGTATTTAGTCGGCTGACTAGGTTGTCAGTTGTAACTTATGTCCATCTTTTCACATTCATTGCGGACAATTGAATATTAATATTAAAGAACAATCTACAGATGTTGAATCTTAAAAAGGAATTTTATTATGGGAATAACAGCCACTTTTTGGAAAAAATAAAGATTTGATGACGTCCACGGCACTGATGGGTTTATATTTGCTTCTTGGGACCCATTCAGGTAAAATGACGTTACGTATCCATTTACATTGGAAAAAACGATATACAGCAACGATTTAGGGGCTTCGTAAATTTGCTGTGTTTGAGAAAACAACGCAAAAGGTTTGTTGTGGCAATATTATTCTTCGTTATTTTTAATCTGAATGTAATAGTGAAAACATCTTGAAAAACAGCAAATACAATAATAATACATTAGAATTGAAAGTATATAGTGCTGTGTTGCGTGTCAAACATAGCACAGACCACAGCAATACAATAAAATCATAAGAAATGAAATCATATAGTGCTGTATTTTATAACATAGAACCGAAACACAGCAAGACAATTAATACATAAGAATTGAAATAATATAGTGCTGGGTTTGTCAAACATTGCACAGAACAGCAATAAAATAAAATACATTAGAATGAAATAATAGAGGTGCTGTGTTTGTCAAACACCAGCACAGAAACGCAAACAAAATACATTAGAATGACATCATAAAGTGCGTGTGTGTCTAAACATGCACGGAAACAGAAAAGTAATAAAATACATAAGAATTGAAATAATATAGTGCTGTGATTGTCAAACAATAAAAGAATAAGAATTGAAATAATATAGTGTGTGTTTGTAAAAACAGCACAGAACACAGCAATATACTAAGTAATAAGACTTGCATAATATAGTGTTGTTTGTCAAACATAGCACAGAACACAGCAATAAAATGACATACATAAGAAGTGAAATATATAATGCTGTGTTTGTCAAACACAGCACAGAACACCAGCAAACAATAAAATACAGTGAATTGAATAATATATGCTTGTTTGTCAAACATACGCACAGAACACAGCCATAAAATACAATACATAAATTTAAATCATTCATTCTGTGTTGGTCAAACTCCACAGACAACGCATATTACAAATACATAAGCATTGAAATAATATACGGCGGTATTTGGCCAACATCACAAACACCTCAAACAATAAATGCATAGATTTGTAACAATATAGTGCTGTGTTTTGCAACATATCACCGAACCAGCAATATAATAACATCATAAGACTTGAAAGATATAATGCTGTTTGTCAAACATTGCACAAACACAACACTCAAACACAGCAATAAATTAAAATACAAAAATTGGAAATAATGCGTGCCTGGTATTTGTCAAACAGCACAGAACACATCAAACCAATAAACATGAATACGAATTGAAAATAATGTAGTGCTGTGTTGTCCAAAATAGCCCAGAACACAGCAATATAATAAAATACTAAGACTGGAAATAATATAATGGCTGTTTGTCAACAAAATGCACAAAACACAGCAATAAAATAAACTACATAAGAATTGAAATAATATAGTGCTGATTGTCAAACACACCGAACCATCAAAACAATAAAATGCATACGAATTGAAATAATATAGTGCTGTGTGTCAAACATAGCACAGAACACGCCATATAATAAATTCATTAAGACTGAAACAATATAATGTGTTGTCAAACATAGCACAGACACAGCAAAACAAAAATACCTTAGATTGAAATCATAGTGCTGTGTTTGTTAAACACAGACAGAACACAGCAAAGAAATAAAATACATTTATTTAGGGCTGGGTTGTCAAACATAGCACAGAACACAGCAATATAATAAAATACTTAAGAATTGAAATAATATAGTGCTGTTTGTCAAAAACAGCACAGAACACAGCAATAAAATAAAATACATAAGAATTGAAATAAAATAGTGCCGTGTTTGTCAAACACAACACAGAACACAGCAAAACAATAAAATACATAAGAATTGAAATAATATAGTGCTGTGTTTGTCAAACATAGCACAGAACACAACAAAACAAAATACATTAGAATTGAAATAATATAGTGCTGTGTTTGTTAAACACAGCACAGAACACAGCAAGAAAATAAAATACATAATTTAGTGCTGTGTTTGTCAAACATAGCACAGAACACAGCAATATAATAAAATACATAAGAATTGAAATAATATAGTGCTGTGTTTGTCAAACATAGCACAGAACACAGCAAAACAGTAAAAGAACATAAGAATTGAAATATAGTACTGGTTTTGTCAAAGATAATTATATAAGATGATGCACGGCCGGTACATATTTCGTTTTAGAAGGAATCATATAACAATTATTGGTACCGAAATATTATGCCATAATTTGGGGAAATTTATATGGGAAACGTATAAAGTTTAAATGCGATTTTGAGCTGGATCCCGGTATATTCACGATATTATTTAAGATAGACTTTCTGGTTTCACTATATGTTTTATTCATTGAATGAACAAATGTCAGCCATAATAAAGTTTATTGCATAACGCAATAAACTGATTTAACACCAGGAAATGATTTCTGATCCCTTTTGGGTTGCTTGGTTACCGATTTTATGGGAACCATTCGTCCTTCACCCTTTTGTCTTCCACAACCAATCAGAGTGTTGTATTTTCGGGGAAGCTGACCGGCTTTCTTGGAAATGGTCACTTCGCTATTTGCCACCGGGGAGTCTAGTCGCCCTTCTGTGCTTGTGGACAATTATAAATTTTCCCTCCCTCCCTCCCTCCCATATCTGTGGTAGACCAGCAGAAGGTATTTTAATTTCCTCAATTTAGGTTTTATTGGCTTTATTGGTATCTTTGCTTATGCTCTTTTAACTTAATGAACTTTTGTAATTTGTAATTAGAATTTTGGGAGGTTGTTTTATCTTACGATTATGTTGAATCTTTGTTTTGTGCGGAAAAATTAAGAAATTGGGTCATTTAATGGATCTGAACCTTCTATAAATTGAACTTGAAGCATATACATAATAAATGAAATTGGATGGTAACTTAAGTTAGGCTAGTGGATAGGTCAGTTCCTTTAGCAAAACTAGTTGTAAATCTATGTATTCCAATAAGGATCTAATTGGGACTTCAAGT